>WSYH01000052.1:259423-389718 GCA_036426205.1 Ascaphus truei
TTTTTTTAATTTTGGGTAGCGGGGGTGGCCGAAGTGGGTATTAGCCCCAACGGTGGTTTGTTTAGGGCTTGCGGGTGGGTAGCGGGAGGTCTTAGCCCCTTCATGACCGTAGTGGTATTAACCGCAACGGTCGTGAAGGGGTTAAGTGCACCCGCAACCCCCCCCGCAAGCCCTAAACAAGCAACAAGGGCCAAATACCCCCTTTACCCACCCCCGCTACCCACAATAAACCTGGCACGGCTGGTTAACCCCTTCATTGCCTTAGCGGTTCGCCGCTAAGGTAATGAAGTGGCCTTTAAATGCATTTTTCCTGCCTCGGATGCATGCCAGGGGGCTCCGGTGCTGATATTAATGGGTATCAGCTCCGGAGACCCCCGGCATCAATCCCAGGCAGGAAAAAGGCCTGATTTTTTCTAAGTGTCAACCTTGCCGATGCTTCTCCTCCACCAACTTGCCAACTTTAGCTGGCCGGACAAATTGGCGTTAAATTCTCAATTCTAGAGTGTCGATCAGCAGCGAAAAGCTGATCGGGGCTACTAGAATTCAGCCGATTTCAAAAAGTGCCAAAAAGTGGCTTATCGGCACCCGGCTGCTGATAAGTTTTTATCGGGAACCAAAATTGCGACTTTGGCCACTTTTCGGCGCTTACTTAATCGGGAAGGCATTTTTTGCGGAAAAATGGTGAAATAAGCATTATCGGCGCTTATTGCATGAGGCCCTATAAGTGTAGCCTTAAACTTGCCAGTCTAGAAAAAAAACTTAACTATAAAATAAATGTGATTAATTACATGAAATTTGGAGCAGCAAATAAAAAATACCACTTGTTAGTACATTCAGGGCCGCATTGAGCTTTCCCGGAGATCAGGACTGGATTTTCCACTCCCCACCCATCCCCAGGTGTCGGCCGCCTTGCAAGACCCCCTCCCCACTCTATTTCTCACACCCTCCTGTCTCCCATCCCTCTCATCTTCTTCCTCCTCCTTCTCTTGCACCCCCACCCTCTCCCTCACATCCCCACCTCTCACGCTTTCTATCTCCTCTCTCCCATGCCTCTTTCTTCTGTCCCCACCTCTCTCCCTCTACCAGACCTCCACCTCTCTTTCTTCCTCTCCCACACCCCCACCTCTCCCTGTCCATAATACCCCTCTACCCAATATGCATAATAACCCCCCTCCTCAATACACATCCCTCTCCTCAATACACATAACCCCTCTCCAATACATAACCCCCCTCCCAAATACATAATAATCCTGCTTCCTCATACACATCATAACCCCCCTCCCCGACTACACACAACAATCCCCGTTCCGCCAATACACATAGTAACCCCCTTGCTCCAAAACAAAACACACCGAGGCCCCCGGTGCTACGCCCATCCCGCGAGTGGATGCCGAGGTTGGGCTGACTTCTGGGTAGGCCCCACTTCTGGCGCACATGCGGCAGTGGGGCCTACATAGGAGGCTGGGCCGCAAGCGGGGAGAGGTGTGGCCCAGCAGCCAACAGAGGCTCTGCAGCTGGATGCAGATGTTGATCCCAACCTCAGTCCCACAGCCTCTGGGCCTGGGACAGTTGTCCCGACTCTTCCCCCCTGTCGGCGGCCCTGGATACATTTGGAGTAACTTTTAG
The DNA here is from genome assembly GCA_036426205.1 of Ascaphus truei. NCBI lineage: Eukaryota > Metazoa > Chordata > Amphibia > Anura > Ascaphidae > Ascaphus > Ascaphus truei. Next base: position 261,050 of record WSYH01000052.1, read on the forward strand.
TATTACTAGATATTAGCAGATTCAAGCCCCCCTTTTTTTCCTTCTCTTCCCTCTCCCCCTTTATTACCTCTACTACAGTACTTCCTCCTTTAATAACCTATATATTTTCTATTCATATTATTATTAAACATATGTGTAACCTAATTTATTGTTGCTGTAATCTACAAAGACTTTATACTGTACATGTAGTTTGTATATTACTCAATGTTGTACTTGCGATTTTTCACTCTTGTATTTTAAATGTTCTGTTATTATTTCATATAATCCAATAAAATGAATAAGATAAATACACTTAAAAAAAAAAAAGATATAGAGATAGATTTTTTTTAATTTTTTTACATTTAGGAATATTAATGCTGACCAACAATTCTAGTTTCTGTGTTTAGTGAGTGAGGCCCAACTTGTCTTTTATCAGATAACAGGTAACTGACAGTAGGTCGGCAACCTACTGTAAATTTCCCATTTCTAATTACACAGCAAATAAATAATATATAAAAGGTATACCAGGTGTTCTACCAGGGTTGCCTGTTCAACATGTAGCCTGGACTGGTTCTTGGCTACCAGTCTGCCCTCACTGGCAGTAAGCCCTGGTAAGAGCAGGCCTGCCAGTACTTATCATGGGTTTTCCCACTCCCAGCAGTGCCCTGGAGTGGCAAGGGTGGGAGGTGGAACCAGGCATGGGTTCACCCAATCATGGGTCAGACCTGGCACCCTCCTCCTGGCTGTACTTAATGGGAGTGCCGCCCAATTTTAGTAAATGCCTCTCCCCACTTGAGAGGGGCAGGTCACACACAGGTTGCCAGAATATTAGCTTTCCCTTTTCTTCTTCCCCTCGGGGGAGAGTGAGTGTGCACCTTTCCCCTGATCCTGATAGAGGATCAGGGAAGAGCAAGGACTGCTGTGGGGGCCCTTGACCAATAGTGCAGTTCCAGGGACCATCCTACAGCTGGAGGTATCCCCAGAAAATGCATAGGGCCTCTGCATAGGGCCTGCTGTGACTGCATTGAGCTGAACAGAATAAACTGTTCCTGTTTCATATACCTCCTTCCTGGTGTGTGATCTTACTGGGGAAGGAGAGGGATTGTTTCTATCGTAGGATATCGCACTTGGGTATGTACCCCAGAAACCTGTCCTGTGTCCCCACAAACATCAGCGGACGACTCAGCCCTCATGCTTACCAACAGGTAGCATGCACCACACACGCTGTAATGACAGAATCTCCCATCGGGTGGGGGAGACACCGTTAGAAACACATATGTCTTTGTGTGTTACACTTCATCCTCATCACTGTAATACATGATGTATGCTTCCTAAAGAGACTTGGCTACAAGTATCTCAGGAACTTCAGGAGGTCTATCCTGAAGAATCCATTTTGTTTTGGATCCTGCGTGGTCTCTGGGAATAAAAAAATTAAAAAGAGAGCAGGCAAATTGCTATTTTTTTCATTGCAGGTTACTGTACATTGTATGTCCTTATTTCAGTAAAGCGACAAGACCTACATTGTCTCTAATGTGAGATTATTTTATGATATCCACATAAAGTATGTGTTCATGTTTGTCACAGTTTGTGCGCATTTTCCATTCTAACAACTGTTACACTGGCTTAAAGGAGCTTAACTAGTGTGTCAATGTATACTGTGGTTTTACATTCACACTGAGCTCCTAAAACTGTTCTGAAAAGCTCAAAGAGTTTTCCTTAAACCGTTACAGAAAATGTATATGAAGTATTAGCTTCTCTGAGTATTTAAAGCTAGAGGAGATGCTTTGAACTGCCGCGTTTGCTGACACTCCTGCTCATTGTCTTCCTGTCTATTTGCAAATTAGATAGATATGGAAATGAATCAAATTAATGTTCAATTATTAATATTTCATATTGTCATTTGATATGGTCTTTTTAAAAAATAAGTATCAATAATAATAAAGAGGGAGTAAATATTGGGATGTACAGATGTAGCAAGATTTGCCGTCTCCCGAGCCACGGCTAATAAATCTCCGGAGACAGTGCTGCCACGGATGTGCTGCGGGGCGTCCATTCTTTCGGATCAGACCCCCCACAGTGTTCATCTGAAAGTCTTGCTACATCTGTAACCTAAAATGAGAACAATTTAAATGCAATATTAATTGGTCTGCATTATTACATTATCAGATATAATAAGGCAGACCATTTTAATTACCGAAAAAAGCAATCAGATCACTTGTATTGCAGATCAGAAGTATGCACCCCTACCAATAATCTCACACATTTTTGAATTATAAATAATGTATGCACATTTTTTTTTTAAAACAAACTATTATTAGTCAAAGCTTGAGAGCTGTAGTGGTTAAACTGAACACTGTTATATGAGGAGGTTACACTAAATATCACTAAAGGAAAAAAACAGTGACAAATATTGGTTCATAAGTATTCATCCCCTTAAGTCAGTACTTGGTAGAAGCACCTTTTTTTTATTTATTTTTTAGAAATGTCTGCTACAAATCCCTTTGCACAGTAGGATGGTGACATTCTTGCCCAATTTTTCATGGAAAAATTGATCCAGTTTTGATAAGTTTGTTGGGGATCATCGATGGACTGCAATCTTCAAGTCTCGCCATTAATGTTCAATTGGATTCAAGTCAGGACTTTGAATGGGCAACCCAAGAACATTAATTCTCTTCTTGTTCAACCACTCGTGTGTGGCTTTGGCTTTCAGCTTCGGGTCATTGTCTGCTGCAATGTGAATTTCCTCCCCAGTTTCGGTGTCTTGACTGACTCAAACAGGCTTTCCTCAAGGATTCGCCTGTACTTTGCACCATTCATTCTCCCCTCTGTCATGACAAGCTTCCCAGTCCCTGCTGAACTGAGTGATATGCAATGTTGAGTGTGTGCCAGATATAACACTTAGAATTTAGACCAAAATGTTCCATTTTTGTTTGTGAAAAAAGCATATATATGATACTGGAGACATGTGGAGAAAGGTGTTGTAGTCAGAGGAGACAAAAATGTAACTTTTGGGTCTAAATTCCAAGCATTATGCCTGGCACTAGCTGAATACTGCTCATCACCTAGTTAACACCATCCCAACTGTCAAGCATGGTGGTGGCAACATCATATTATGGGGATGCTTCTCTTCAGCAGGCAAATGTATAATGCGTGGTGCTAAGTACAGTATACAGCTTTGGTAATAATGGTATGTGGGTGATTATTCCTGTATGAAGTCTGGAGTATAATCTTGATTCTGGGAGGGTACTGGGTGTGGTATCCTAGTTGGTAAACCAGCGTGAGCGGCACTCAAAAATGTCCAGGAACCCAAATGCTAATTGTCACCCCAATTGAATACCCTAATCCCTTAATGGAACACAATAACCATGTAGCAAGCAAAAACTAACGAGTCTGCTGCAGCGTCCATGTTGATCCTGCCAGACCTTCTGGGGGTGCCTTCGTCCTAGTGGATTGAATGCAGTAGAAGAGATAAATGGCAGAGCACAACCGGAAATATCCACTTGATAAAGTGCTCTGTTTAGCACGAATCATGTTGGTAGGGCTATGCCTTGCCATTTTTCCCTTCATGACCATTAAACTTTTTTATGGATAACGCACTTTCCTTCTAAATCCTTTTTTTTTTTATATTTCCGGTTGTGCTCTGCCATTTCTCTCTTCTACTGCATTCTCTTCAGCAGGGACTGGGAAGCTGGTCAGGATTGGGGGGAGAAGGGATTGTGCAAAGTACAGGCAAATCCTTGAGGGAAAACCTGTTTGAGTGAGCGAAGACTCTGAAATCGGGGGTGGGGGGAGAGGGATTCATATTTCATCAGGACAATGACCCAATATAAATAGGCAAAATAATTACGGGTGACAAATAAGTGAATGGTTTATGTATATACAAAGATATTTTAATATAATTTCATATTTAAAAACAAGACAATACTTTTATTTTACAGAGTTGCTAATTATCCCCTTGGCCTGGGCACTAATCAAATCACCATACATGTCACAGATGAATCTAAATCATCCTCCATTTTGAGAAGCTACAGAATAACTGTGAACCGGGAAGATCGGCCAAGTCTGCCTTTATTTGACCACTATATAATGTGTGGTTTTGTTCAGGTACAGTAAAGATTTTATGTAAATTGTGTTTCACAATGTGTATTTGTAGTGAAAACAACGTCGAAAAAAAAAAGATATGGCATGCAGTGTGTTACTGCTTACAGCACATATCGATGGACATGATATAAAATTACATGAAAAAGACAATTTCAACAGTGCCAAATCTCTATCCATTTAAATGAGTTGGATATGGAAACTAAGGGTGGGCACTTTCATTGGAGTTCGACCCGGACATCATAAGTTTGGATTTTAGTTTCTATTAAGTCAATCCTTAATAGAAACTACACTGAGTGAAGGTGAATATGTTTCTGTGTTACACTGAAGCTATGTGTTCTGTTGAGTGTCTCACATGAGTTAAAGTCCCTGTTGAGAATCTGAATTTTATATATAGACAAATGTAATGCACTTGTACAACATATAACCAATAATAATGAAATATAAGGTGGTTCCTTCCGCGCGCTTGCGGAAGCGCAGGTGTTGGGGGAATTTAAAATTCCCCCGCTTGCCGGCGAGACAGGCCGGTCACGTGAGCGGTTCACCCAATGAGAGCGAACCAGCTACGTGACGTCACTGGCCCGCCCCCGGCCAGTGATGGGCCCGCCCCCTGACGGTCTGTCCCCCTTCTGCCCCGATCCATGTCTCGTGTGTGTGTGTGTGTGTGTGTGTGTGTGTATGTGTATGCATGTGTGTGTATGCATGTGTGTGTGTGTGTGTGTGTGTATGTGTGTGTATGTATATGCATGTGTATGTGTGCGTGTGCGTGTGCGTGTGCGTGTGCGTGTGTGTGTGTGTGTGTGTGCCTTTGTGTATGCATGTGTGTGTTGAGTGTTCTGTTGAGTGTCTCACATGAGTTAAAGTCCCTGTTGAGAATCTGAATTTTATATATAGACAAAAGTAATGCACTTGTACAACATATAACCAATAATAATGAAATATAAATCTGGTATTAATAATCACAGAGTTGGTGGGTGCAATCACGCAAAGAATAGGTTCCTTAAAGAACCAAGATTATAGCTACAATAAACAAGAATGGGGAAAAAATGCTCATCTTGGTTGGTTTAAGTTATATTGCCTTTAGTATTACAGTATGTACATCAAGATAGTCCTAGCGCCAGCCTAAACTTGTAATGAAAATCTGCAGTATTTATTGGTGGAAGCCCAATATCAGAAGGTATCAGAGTTTAGTGGATAGCTTGGTAATAATAACTAGTTTGGCATTTATTACTTATTTGTACGTGACACATTAAAATTATTGCCTCAAAAATCCCATGATCACTGCTTTACCTCTGGTGATATGGCTTTAGTGAATTGGTTGATAAATACAATTGGCGTTTAAGACAGGTAATGAATGGACTTTGTTTTTTTTAATCAACCTTTCGTTAAACTAGGCCACAGTGTTTTAAACTTCCCTAATTATTTTAAATATGAGTGATTCATTAAAAAGGCTATTTATCAGTTATGTGTGAGTTAGTTTAAACTATGGGGCTAATATGAGATCAGGTTAGGATTCTAACTAATTGGTGGGGTGATGTCATGTGATGCATTCATAAGTCTTGTAATGGGGGAGCATGGATGGTGTTTGTTTTTGTATTAACCCAAAAGAAAGCCCAAAAAGAGAAACCTATTGGGTTTTTTTTTACCATCCACCATTTGTTTAAATCTCCCAGTGGTGTGTAATGTTTTTTTTTTTAAATATATTTTGTGATCTTTTTGTACTGACATTTTTCATTAAGGGAAGGTTTTTTCTATGGCATAGTACAGAGTACATTTTGTGACTTTGGCACAACACCTATTTTATACCTTATGCTGCCTGAGAGAGCTGCAAAGCATTGCACAGAATAATGTTGCAAGCCCCTATGATTTATACTAATGTCTCTCTCCCCCAGTGGCGAAAAGAAAAATGAATGTTTGTGATAAGAAATTATTTATACTTCATTTGTTGTATAGTAGATATTTTGTAAACCAGCGTTTGAATAAGTTAAGAAAAGAAACCCAGTTTACATTTACTAGATGGTATTTTAATCCATATTACCAGGGCTTTTTCTACAGTATATAAACTCCAGAGCGGCTGTTCATACCACAACCGGCCGAAAACTCCCATTGACTTGAATTGACGTTTTCTGTGATCGTCTGATCCGGAGCTTATAGAATATGTTCGTAAATGGGTTTTATGAATAGCAATTAATCAATATCCAGGCTAGTTTTGAGATTCAACTATCAAATAGAAAGCTAAGGGAAAACGGTTAGCAAATTCGCATCTGTCCATGGCTGGCTACCTTTAGAAGTCTTTTGATGAACTAACTATATAAAATATAAGTGGGTGAGTATGTCATTGCTGATTCAAAGGAAAAAAATATTGCTTTCTAACCATCAAGCAAAGTATATATATATATTATATTCAAGAACACCTATGTAGACTCTTGTTTCCTGGCGAACCTTAATAGTGTTGTTTTGGTAAATCTGCAGCCACGGTAAATCTGCAAAGCAGACTTTGCTAACTGGCCACAAGAAAAAGTTGGTAACACCAAGATTAAGGCCAATATTTACTAAATGGTGCTTCGCTGTTTCTAAACGGTGTGCAGTTAATATGGCAGTTTGCATTCTTCTTTTCTTGCCATTTAAATTGCCATAACAACTTCCCCTCTTTTGGAGTATTCTTTTTCTGGAGTCCACTTTTTAAATGTGAACATGGCTGTCAGAAATCGGTCCGTTTTAAGCATTTAGCATTTCTGGAATTTTCATGATTAGAGAGATACCGAAATCCCGATACCCCCATCCCACTATGCTTCCAAATGGTTAAGGATCATTCATTTTCCACACACGCAGGTCCATGCATGCAGTTTGGTTGCGACAAATCTAATTCAGAGTGCTTTTCCTGGTATAATACAGGTAAATAAGAGCTTCAATCAAACTAAGAACTATGCAGCTAATCACAACAGCTTTATTATAAAGTTTTCTTCCTGGTATTATACAGGTTATTACGAATTTGATTAGTGTTAGGACCTGCACAGATTTGGTCTACCTTGGCATTTGGTGTGCAGGCTTAAGATACTTTGGCCAAAGAATCAAACTAAATGACCATATGTTTTTAGTGTGTGTGTGTGTGTGTGTGTGTGTGTGTGTGTATAGAGTATTTTTTATAAAGTTTTCTTTTATTTATCAACATTTCACTCTTTTTGTTAACCTTATTGTAAGTTGTTAAGATAAATTTCATTTATAAGTTGTTTATGGGATTATAAGTATATGAAGAAATATACTGTAGTATGGGTCAAAAGTTCCCCTTATGGATGGGAAGTGTTGGCAACTGAAATTTTTACCACTCTCAAAATGTATATCTATCCCCTGCCCCTATGGTATCGGGACAATTATTACCTCTATATGTTGCCCACATTTACCCCATTGTCCCCGTTCTCAAAGCTCCTGAGCCCCTTAACCCTTTCTGGGTCACAGGCACTGAGGCATTCTTTGACTAAGAAGTCTTTATGACTTCACGAAGAACCCGACTGTACAGCTCCCTAGACCATTCTCTATTGAAATGCCTTTTACGCAAAGGGGGAACGTGACAGACTCTAGGCAGAATTAACCCCTGTTAGGGACCGTTCACGAACAGGGAACAGTCCAGGGGATGAATACAGTATGGCACAGGGAAATATAGGTGCCTCAATTAACACCCAGGCACGGCAGAAAACTAGGAAAAGGAAAGTATTTTCTTAAGTTCTGTTGATAAAAATGAAGGGACTGTATCTAAATCAATTAGAATGTAAAAGTCAACACTGTCCTTCTTGCAGTTGCATGCATTTATAAGCAGCGCTAGCTAGCTCCCACCTAGCAGTTGCAGAGATGGTTTGTTTTGTTAAAGTATTATTAGTAAGTGTCAGAAAGTCAATCAAAGAGAGATAAAGACAGAAAATTTATTTTTTCCAATTTCATTTTAAGACATGCAACCCTAATTATGTGTGCCAGATTAGCAGAGTTTGAGTGTATATTGATTTGCATTAATAATATTTTCCCGTCTGGATTGAAAAGTTTAGGGACTTTTATGTATTGCAAAATCTCAGCGAGGAACATATCAGTAGGTATAGGTCTTTTTTTTCTCTCAGAATGTTTTATTAGATTTTCTGGCATGAATATGGTAAAAAGGTTGAACCTGAGTGAATCCTATCCATGTGAAAGTCTTATGTGCATTGAATAATAGGAATGTCGGTTTATTGTATGTATTCAAAATTACTATCCAGGAACTTGCAAGTGTTTCTAAAAATAATTAATTGCTCACGTTGAAGTTTTATCTTTAAAGGTGTACACCCCCACTACAACACAAACTAATTAACACTTGATAGAGGAGAGTTTGGTGCCCGTGGAGAGAAAGGAGGATAAAGAAAGGACAAATTCGGAACGATTATTTAATCTTTACCATCTTTTTGTAATCAGTCCGGTCACTGGAAAAATAAGGATACTTATCGTACTGGCAAGGCGATTTGTTTCCTTAGAGAGAATTAGTGTTAGGACCTGCACAGATTTGGTCTACCTTGGCATTTGGTGTGCAGGCTTAAGATACTTTGGCCAAAGAATCAAACTAAATGACCATATGTTTTTAGTTTAGATATATATATATATATCTCTCTCTCTCTCTCCTATATCTCTCCCTCTACTATATATAACTATAACATAATCATTCTAGTTTACTTCTTTGGCCAAAGTATCTTAAGCCTGCACACAAATGCCAAGGTAGAAACCTCTGTGCAGGTCCTCACACTAATCAAATTCTAATAAACTTTATCATACCAGGAAGAAAAACTTTATAATAAAGCTGTTGTGATTAGCTGCATAGTTCTTAGTTTGATTGACCTCTATTTACCTGTATTATACCAGGAAAAAGCACTCTGAATTAGATTTGTCGCACCAAACTGCATGCATGGACCTGCGTGTGTGGAAATGAATGATCCTTAACCATTTGGAGCATAGTGGGATGGGGGTATCGGGATTTCGGTATCTCTCTAATCATGAAAATTCCAGAATGCTAAATGCATAAAACGGACCGATTTCTGACAGCCATGTTACATTTAAAAGTGGACTCCAGAAAAAGAATACTCCAAAGAGGGAAGTTGTTATGGCAATTTAAATGGCAAGAAAGAAGAATCAAACTGCCCATATTAATGCACACCGTTAGAACACGAAGCACATTTAGTAAATATTGGCCTTAATCTTGGTGTTACCAACTTTTTCTTGTGGCCAGTTAGCAAGTCTGCTTTGCGAGATTTACCGTGGCTGCAGATTTACCAAAACAACACATTAAGTTTCGCGGCAGGAACACAAGTTCACATAGGTGTTCTTGAATATATATATATATATATACTTTGCTTGATGGTTAGAAAGGCAATATTTTTTTCCTTTGAATCAGCCAATGACATACTCACCCACTTACATATTTTATAGTTAGTTCATTCATCAAAAGACTTCTAAAGGTAGCCAGCCATGGACAGATGCGAATTTGCTAACCTTTTTCCTTAGCTTTCTATTTGATAGTTGAATCTCAAACCTACCTGGATTATTGATTAATTGCTATTCATAAACCCATTTACGAACATATTCTAATAAGCTCCGGATCAGACGATCACAGAAAACGTCAATTCAAGTCAATGGGAGTTTTCGGCCGGTTGTGGTATGAACGCCGCTCTGGAGTTTAATACTGTAGAAAAGCCCTGGTAATATGGATTAAAATACCATCTAGTAAATGTAAACTGGGTTTCTTTTCTTAACTTATTCAAACGCTGGTTTACAAAATATCTACTATACAACAAATGAAGTATAAATAATTTCTTATCACACATTCATTTTTCTTCGCCACTGGGGAGAGAGACTTAGTAAATCATAGGGGCTTGCAACATTATTCTGTGCAATGCTTTGCCAGCTCTCTCAGGCAGCATAAGGTATAAATAAGGTGTTGTGCAAAGTCACAAAATGTACCTGTACTATGCCATAGAAAAAACCTTCCCTTAATGAAAAGTCAGTACAAAAAAGATCACAAATATATTTAAAAAAAAAACATTACACACCACTGGAGATTTAAACAAATGGTGTGGTAACAAAAACCCAATAGGTTTCTCTTTTTTGGGCTTCTTTTTGGGTTAATACAAAAACAAACACCATCCTGCTCCCCCATTACAAGACTTATGAATGCACACATGACTCACCCCCCCATTATTAGAATCCTAACGCTGATCTCATATTAGCCCCTAGTTTAACTAACTACACACATAACTGATAAATAGCCTTTTAATGAATCACTCATTTTTAAAATAATTAGGAAGTTTAAAAACCTGTGGCCTAGTTTAAACGAAAGGTTGATTAAAAAAAAACAAAGTCCATCTTCAATTACCTTGTCTTAAACGCAACTTGTATTTATCACAATTCACTAAAGCCATATCACCAAGGTAAGCGTGATCATGGGATTTTTGAGGCAATAATTTTATGTGTCACGTACAAATAAGTAATAATGCCAAACTAGTTTTATTACCAAGCTATCCACTAAACTCTGGATACCTTCTGATATGGGCTTTCCACCAATAAATACTGCAGATTTTCATTACAAGTTTAGGCTGGCCGCTAGACTCTTGATGTACATACTGTAATACTAAAGGCAATATACTTAAACCAACCAAGATGACCATTTTTTCCCCATTCTTGTTTATTTGTAGCTATAATCTTGGTTCTTTAAGGAACCTATTCTTTGCGTGATGCACCCACCACTCTGTGATTATTAATACCAGATTTAATATTCCTTATTATTGGTTTATGTTGTACAAGTGATTACTTTTGTCTATAATAAAAATTCAGATTCTCACAGGGACTTTAACTCATGTGAGACACTCAACAGAACACTCAACCACACACATGCATACACAAAGGCACACACACACACACACACACACCACACCACACACACACACACACACACACACGCACACCACACGCAACACCCACACTGCACACATACACATGCATATACATACCACACACACTACCCACACACACACCCACACACATGCCTCCACTGCTTACACAACCACACACAACCCACCCACCCAACACACCAACACGACTGATCGGGGCGAAGGGGACAGACCGTCAGGGGGCGGGCCCTACACTGCCGGGGGCGGGCCAGTGACTCACGTAGCTGGTTCCTCTCATTGGGTGAACGCTCAGTGACCGGCCTGTCTCGCCGGCAAGCGGGGGAATTTTAAATTCCTCCCCCACCACCTGCGCTTCCGCAAGCGCGCGGAAGGAACCACCTTTATTTCATTATTATTGGTTATATGTTGTAAGTGCATTACATTGTCTATATATAAAATTCAGATTCTCAACAGGGGACTTTAAACTCATGTGAGACCTCAACGAACACATAGCTTCAGTGAACACGAAACATTCACCTTCACTCAGTGTAGTTTCTATTAAGGATTGACTTAATAGAACTAAAAATCCAAACTTAATGATGTCCGGGTCGAACTCCATGAAAGTGCCCACCCTTAGTGTTCCATATCCAACTCATTTAAATGGATAGAGATTTGGCACTGTTGAATTTGTCTTTTTCATGTATTTTATATCATGTCCATCGATATGTGCTGTAAGCAGTAACACACTGCATGCCATATCTTTTTTTTTTTTCGACGTTGTTTTCACTAACAAAATACACATTGTGAAACACAATTTACATAAAATCTTACTGTACTGAACACAACCACACATTATATAGTGGTCAAATAAAGCAGACTTGCCGATCTTCCCGGTTCACAGTTATTCTGTAGCTTCTCAAAATGGAGGATGAATTTAGATTCATCTGTGACATGTATGGTGATTTGATTAGTGCCCAGGCCAAGGGGATATTAGCAACTCTGTAAAAAATAAAAGTATTGTCTTGTTTTTAAATATGAAAATTATATTAAAATATCTTTGTATATACATCAAACCATTCACTTATTTGTCACCCGTATTATTTTGCCTATTTATATTGGTCATTGTCCTGATGAATATGAATCCCTCTCCCCCCACCCCCGATTTCAGAGTCTTCGCTCACTCAAACAGGTTTTCCCTCAAGGATTTGCTGTACTTTGCACAATCCCTTCTCCCCCCAATCCTGACCAGCTTCCCAGTCCCTGCTGAGAGAATGCAGTAAGAAGAGAGAAATGGCAGAGACACAACCGGAATATAAAAAAAAAAGGATTAGAAGGAAGTGCGTTATCCCATAAAAAGTTTAATGGTCTGAAGGGAAAAATGGCAAGGCATAGCCCTACCACATGATTCGTGCTAAACAGCACTTTAATTTCAAGTGATATTTCCGGTTTGTGCTCTGCCATTTATCTCTTCTACTGCATTCATCCACTAGGACGAAGGCACCCCCAGAAGGTCTGGCAGGATCAACATGGACGCTGCAGCAGACTCGTTAGTTTTTGCTGCTACATGGTTTTGTGTTCCATTAAGGGCTTAGGGTATTCAATTGGGGTGACACTTAGCATTTGGTTCCTGACATTTTTGAGTGCCCTCCTCACGCTTTTACCAACTAGGATACCACAACCCAGTACCCTCCCAGAATCAAGATTATACTCCAGACTTCATACAGGATAATCACCCACATACCATTATTAACCAAAGCTGTCTACTGTACTTTAGCACCACGCATTATCATTTGCCTGCTGAAGAAAGCATCCCCATAATATGTGTTGCCACCCACCATGCTTGACAGTTGGGTGGTGTTAATAGGTTGAGAAAAAAAGGAGACAGTATTCTCATCTAGTGCCAAGGCATAATGCTTGGAATTTAGACCCAAAGTTACATTTTTGTCTCCTCTGACTACAACACCTTTCTCCACATGTCTCCAGTATCATATATAGGCTTTTTTTCACAAACAAAAATGGAACATTTTGGTGTCTAAATTCTAAGTGTTTATATCTGGCACACACTCAACATTGGCATATCACTCAGTTTAGCAGGGACTGGAAGCTTGTCAGACAGAGGGGAGAATGAATGGTGCAAAGTACAGGCGAATCCTTGAGGAAAGCCTGTTTGAGTCAGTCAAGACAAAACCCGAAACTGGGGGAGGAAATTCACATTGATAGCGACAATGACCCGAAGCTGAAAGCCAAAGCCACACACAGTGGTTGAACAGAAGAGAATTAATGTTATCTTCTTGGGTTTGCCCATTCAAAGTCCTGACTTAATCCAATTGAACATTAATGGCGGACTTGAGATTGCAGTCCATCGATTATCCCCAACAACTTATCAAACTGGATCAATTTTTTCCATGAAAAATTGGCAAGAATGTCACCATCCTACTGTGTGCAAAGGGATTTGTAGCAGACATTTCAAAAAATAAATAAAAAAAAGGTGCTTCTATCTCTACAGTACTGACTTAAGGGGATGAATACTTATGAACCAATATTTGTCCACTGTTTTTTTCCTTTAGTGATATTTAGGTGTAACCTCCCTCATATAACCAGTGTTCAGTTTAACCACTACGCTCTCAGCTTTGACTAATAATATTTGTTTTAAAAAAAAATTGCATACATTATTTATAATTCAAAATGTGTGAGATATTGGTAGGGGTGCATCACTTCTGATCTTCAATACAAGTGATCTGATTGCTTTTTTTCGGTAATTAAAATGGTCTGCCTTATTATATCTGATAATGTAATAATGCAGACCATTAATATTGCATTTAAATTGTTCTCATTTTAGGTTACAGATGTAGCAAGACTTTCAGATGACACTGTGGGGGGTCTGATCCGAAGAATGACGCCCCGCAGCACATCCGTGGAGCACTGTCTCCGGAGATTTATTAGCCGTGCTCGGGAGACGGCAAATCTTGCTACATCTGTACATCCCAATATTTACTTACTAACACCTCCCTCTTTATTATATTGATCTTTATTTTTTAAAAGCATAATCAAATGACAATATGAAATATTAATAATTGAACATACTTTGATTCATTTCCATATCTATCTAATTTGCCAATAGACAGGAAGACAATGAGCAGGAGTGTCAGCAAACGCGGCAGTTCAAAGCATCTCCTCTAGCTTTAATAACTCAGAAGCTAATACTTATATACATTTTCTGTAACGGTTTAAGGAAAACTCTTTGAGCTTTTCAGACAGTTTTAGGAGCTCAGTGTGAATGTAAAACCCAGTATACATTGACACACATAGCTCCGTGGAGGGGGTGAATATACGGTGGGGAGAGGGTGAGGTTTGTTGTTGTGGTTTAATAGACATATTTTATGAAATACATGTACTCGGTTTAGTTAAGCTCGGTACCACCGCTGTCTCGGGTTGTCTTTTTTTACTTCCGTTGCGTCTAGGTAGTCTCGGCGGGGTTTTTAAGACGCAGCCATCCCGGGCCCGGCGTTTTTTTTTTCGGCGGGGTACGCGGGGGGCCCCCTGGCCCCCCCTCAGAAGTCTTTTCCAAGTTATCTCCCGATTCCTCACCCTCTGAATCCTCTATTTGGAAGGCATGCGAGCATAAAAATCTCTCATATTTCCTGACGGTGGACATATACTTGCCCGAACGGACCGGTAGGTTCTTTCCTTTTTTTTTTTCCTTTCAGGTCGGGGTCACCCACGCCCCACCCCCCAACAAGCTCCGCGGTTTTTCGGGGTCTATTGCAATGCGGGGGGGCGGTGGCTCACTCTTGTTACCTGCTCCTCTGTTGGTTCCTATCCTTTCATAGGCCTCCTCTTCTTTTTTTACACTCTTCTTTAGTTTACTGGCCACCCTTAGACATCTTAGAGCTCTTGTCCTTTATTAAGTTTTTCGATGCTCAATTCAGCTGTGTGTCGATTATTTATGGCTACAGCGAGAAGATGCTTAACATTCGTTTTGACTCGTTATTTAAATTAATTCATGTTTACGTTTTTCCTTATTTTATCCCTTCTATGTTCCATAGAGTGCCTAGGGCAGCCATCTGAGACAGTTTGGGGGTTTTTTAGGTTTGTTTTTTACGCTCCTTTAAGCCAGTGTGAAACAGAGTAGTTAGAATGAAAATGCCACACAACTGTGACAAACATGAACACATACCTTATGTTGGATATTCATAAAATAATCTAACATTCGAGACAATGTATGTCTTTCGCTTACTGAAAATAAGGGACATACAATGTACAGTAACCGCAATAAAACAATAGCAATTTGCCTTGCTTCTTTTTAATTTTTTTATCCCAGAGACCCACGCGGATCCAAAAACAAATGATTCTTCCAGGATATGACCTCCTGACGTTCCTGAGATACTTGTAGCCAGTGCTCTTTAAGGAAGCATAACCTCATGTATTACAGGATGAGGATAGAAGTGTAAACAAAAGACCAGACATATGTGTTTCTAACGGTGTCCTCCCCCAACCCGATCTGGGAGATTCTGTCATTACAACCAGTGTGTGGTGGGCCATGATACCTGTGGTAAGCATGAGGGCTATTCGTTCCGGATGATGTTTGGGGACACAGGACAGGTTTCTGGGTAAATACCCAAGGTGCGGATATCCTACGATAGAAACAATCCCTCTCTTCCCCGTAAGATCACACACCAGGACACGAGGAGTAATGAAACACGGAAACAGTTTATTCTGTTCCGCCAATGCAGTCACGCAGGCCCGAATGCAGAGGCCACTATGCATTTTCTGGGGATCCTCCAGCTGTAGATGGTCCCTGAACTGCACTAGTTGTCAAGGGCCCCCACAGCCCGTCCTTGCTCTTTCCCTGATCCCTCTATCAGGTCAGGGGAAAGGTGCACCACACTCGCCCCCGAGGGAAGAAGAAAAGGGAAAGCTAAATATTCTGGCAACCTGTGTGTGACCTCGCCCCTCTCAAGTGGGGAGAGGCATTTACTAAATGGTCGCCTCATTAAGTAAGCCAGGAGGAGGGTTGCCAGGTCGACCCATGATATGGGTGACCCATGCATGGTTCCACCTCCCACCTTTGCCACACCAGGGCACTGCGGGAGTGGAAAACCCATGATAAGTAATAGGGCAGGCCTGATCTTACCAGGGCTTACTGCAGTGAGGGCAGACTGGTAGCAAGAACGCAGTCACAGGCTATGTTGAACAGGCAACCCTGGTAGAACACCTGGTATAACCTTTTATAATTTTGATTTATTGCTGTTAATTAGAAATGGGAATTTACAGTAGGTTGCCGCCTACCTCGTCACGTTACCCTGTATCTGATAAACAGACAAGGTTGGCCTCACGTACACGAAAAGAATGTTCCCTAAAAAGTAAATAAAGTTGGCGCTATAATATTGCCAAAAAAATTAAAAAAAATCTATCTTATATCTTTTTTTTTTTTAAGTGTATTTATCTTATTCATTTATATTGGATTATATGAAATTAATAAACAGAACATTAAAATACAAGAGTGAAAAAAAATCGCAAGTACAACATTGAGTAATATACAAAACTACATGTACAGTATAACGTCTTTTAGATTACAGCAACAATAATTAGGTTAACATTTTTAAATAATAATGATAGAAATATATAGGTTATAAAGGAGAAGTACTGTAGTAGAGGTATAAACGGGGGAGAGGGACAGAGAAGAAAAAAGGGGGGGCTTGATATGCTAATATCTAGTAATACAAAAGGTTACTCCAAATGTATCCAGGGCCGCCGACCAGGGGGGGAAGAGTCGGGACAAGCCCATGTCCAGGCCCGAGGATGTGGGGACGAGGTTGGGATCAACAATCTGCATCCAGCTGCAGAGCCTCTGTTGGCTGCTGGGCCCAACCTCTCCCGCTGCGGCCCAGCCTCCTACTGGTGGCCCCACTGCCGCATGTGCGCCAGAAGTGGGGGCCTACCAGAAGTCACCCAACCTCGCATCCACTCGCGGGATGGGCGTAGGCACCGTGGCCTCGGTGTGTTTTTTTGGAGGCAAGGGGTGTTACATGTGTATGGCGAACGGGGATTGTTGTGTGTAGTTCGGGGAGGGGGGTTTGTGTGTAATGAGGAGCGGATTGGATTATGTATTGGGCAGGGGGGTTATATTGGAGAGGGTGTGTATGTTATTGAGGAGAGGGAGTGTAATGTGAGGGAGGGGGGTTATTAGCATATTGGGTGTAGAGGGGTATTATGGAAGGGAGAGTGGGGGTGGGACGAGGAAGAAAAGTAGGTCGGCATGTTGTAGTAGGAGAGAGGTGGGACAGAAGAAAGAGGCATGGGAGAGAGGAGCTAGAAGATGTGAGAGGTGGGGATGTGGGGAGAGGTGGGGGTGCATGATATATATAATAGATGTATATCTGTGTCATTGTTGTAACCGTAGCATGGCTCTGTCTGTGTTCTATGTTCTGTCCTTGATTTTAACAATTTGTTCCTTAACCAGAATTACATCTTTCCACCTAATATTTTTTTCCACAGGAAGAATCAGGTGAACACGTTACACAGAAATAACGGCAGTATTTTGAAATTAATTTAAAAGGTTAGTTAATATATAATTAATAGTAACTTATGATAGTATCTAATAAAAAATATGGTCATTTAGTTTGATTCTTTGGCCAAAGTATCTTAAGCCTGCAACCAAAGCCAAGGTAGAACAAATCTGTGCAGGCCTAACACTAATCAAATTCTAATAACCTGTATAATACCAGGAAGAAAACTTTTATAATAAAGCTGTTGTGATTAGCTGCATAGTTTTAGTTTGATGAGCTCTCTTTATTACCTGTATATACCAGGAAAGAAGACTCTGAATTAGATTTGTCGAACCAAACTGCATGCGGACCTGCGTGTGTGGAAATGAATGATCCTTAACATTTGAAGACATAGTGGGATGGGGGTGAGATGTGGATTTGGAAAGGACGGAGCCACCCTCCCGTAGCAGCTTGTGAATACCACGTTCCGTGGACAAGTTCGATTGCAAAAACAGAGAAACCACATACGCTACTAAGTGTAATCTTAACCCAAAGTAACATAACATATATTTTTCATATGAGTGTGCAAAACGGAGTGCTACTGGGCATGGCAATAGATTTATGGTTAAAGATCAAGGAATCAGAAATAGAAAACCAGTTCAAGCCCAAGCTACTTCCAATGACACAAGATAAACAGTAAAGTACATACATACATTCATATATATATAGGTATATATATATATATATATTTAATTTATATATATATATATTATACATATACTATATATAATATTGTATTGTATGTATGACCTTTCACTGTTACTTCCGTGCTCATCCTGGAGTAGCATTGGGCTTGTCTGTGTCTATGTTCTGATTGATTTAACCACAGATATGGCAATGCCCAGTGGGCATATCTCTATGTTTTTAGTTTAGATATACACATATATATATATATATATATATAATATATATAGGTACTTTACTGTGTATCTGTGTCATTGGAAGTAGTATTGGGCTCTGTCTGTGTTCTATGTTCTGTCCTTGATTTTAACCTTCCAAATCATGTTCTTAATAGCATTTGTGGGTTACATTCTGAGCAAAATAACTTGATACTTTATCTTTTTAACACCGATTTCTACTAGAATCAATTGATGGCAAATTAGGTTTTCTTGTTGGATACAGAACCTTGTAGACCTTTTAGTGATGCTCAGTATCAATGATCCATTTCTCGGTACTCGGTTTTTAAGTAAACTTTCTTTTTAAACAATCTTTGGGTCAGTAAACATAAACATGCCTGTCCTATTTAAACATTATAATCAAGTAATATAACATCTGATTTTCTCAAACTTGTTATTTAATTACTTCATAGCTGTAATTCCAGAAATGTATGTAGCCACAGGTGTTAATATTTCACATTGTATGTACTGTATCCTTCCTAAATCCTTCCCTTAAAGTATTCTCATGCCTGGGAATTTTCACATTCCTAACGTTACAACTATTTTATTAGTGCTCTTTGAAGCAAGTGTATTGTTTAATGCTGCAGAAACAGACTGCATTGCCTTTTAATTATTTGATTTTAAACACAGGATTGAAGCAGGCTGTCTCCTGAGCTGAACTATGTTATCTGCAGCCAAGGAACTGTGTGCCTAACATAATGGTGGCTATAAATGTACCAAGTCACGCAAGCAATAGGCAGCCAAGACATCATCCATTGTAGCTTCCTATTGGCCAGCATGACATTTAAACTGAGTGGAGAAACCGCACTGCTACGGAAGTATCTCTGGAAAAAGGGTGCCCTCTGAGCTTAAATTAACACAGTTCAACTCCGGAGACACCCTGCTTCAATCCTGTAATTTAAAAAAAATGATAGTTTTTAAAAACGCAATGCAGCAGGTTCTGCAGCTTTAATATATATTTTTTTATTTTATTTTTTAATTAACACATCAATGTGTTAATTTTAAAAAAAGTGCTTTGTTTGGGATTCTTTGTCTTTTGTGGAGTCTACATTGTTTTTTTTCCCATAAGCACCGCCAGTCCCTATCCCTGGTCTTGATATCATATATTCTACTGTGTGGTTAGTGGTATCTTTTGTGTTTGTCGTATGTATGTATATATGTATGTGTATATATATAAATATATAAATATTTACATATATAAAATGTTTTATATATTTTCTATAACTCTATTTTGAGATCTATATGAAAATAGAGTTAAAGTAAATTTGTAAAAGATTAGAAAAAATATTATTTTCAAACCTTTAATAAATAACAATTCCTTTTGTCTCAATGCACGCTTCTCTGTTGAGAGGTATACAATTTGCATAGCTATACAGTACATCTAAATAGCTTTCTACTGACAGCAGGGATAGGATATTCAGCGCTCGTGCTGCAGATGTAATGGTTGGAATAATCCCTGTGCTGCACGTGCATGGAGCGTCTCCCCAGAGGCTCCCACTTCAGAGGTGATCCCCCCTCAAGAGGGGGGAGGGCACCCTGAGAAGAAAATGGAAGAAAATAGCACAGAAGCGCACAAGGGAGCTTCTGTGCTATTTTCTTCCATCAGCTTTCTACTGACACAGGGTTTTGCTCCCTTGACCTATTATATATTGTGGGAAAAGTAAAATAGAAATACCCACGGAAGGTTTCGAGGTATCAGTAGAAAATAAAAAACATAACTACAGACAATTACTCATTGGAAAAAAATAACAAAAAATACATATTTTATTTAAAAAATAAATAAATAAAAAAAGGCGATATGAACGGTGTTGAAAAAAACCTGTCAACCAAGAAGGCATAACAATATATCAATAGCTTCTATGCCTTTGCTCCTAATAACCTGACACCTGTTTCACAAGTGAAAGTGTAAATAAAGTGGGAACAGGAGGGACATCTTTTGACACCTAAATGGGCTCAACTGGTATCATACTTGTGGAATAAAAGGTCAATGACAGCAGTGTGGCCTTTCTCACAGTAGGCTTTAGTTAAAATTCTAATCCAAAGACTTTTTCTAACTTTCTTTTATGTTTAATCCCATTAGGATATTCAAGTTTCAGTGCAAGTTGATACTGTGGTGAAGGTTACAATACAAAGACAGATCTAGGGATGTTGATTCCAACCTTCTAACAATTCTCATGCATTTCAGTAATCCTGGATTAAGTTCAAGGCTATTCATGTAAGAAGTGTGTGGTTCCTAGTAATGTAGGCATGTCGGGTACCAAATGATTGCCTGTGCTCTTTTTAGCGATTCTGACACACTTCCTAATTGACTCGGGGGGATAAAATTAGAGGTTGATCAAGCAATGAGCTGTTATGCAAGTTTACAAGGGCTTCATTGCAAGTTATATGTAAAACAGTTGTACAATGAAAGTACTTTGGCTTTCAGGATGTACATTATGTTGCTAAATCAATAAAGGACAGTTTAAAAGAGCAGTTCTCTCCTGGACCGCGTTTTTTTTTTTTTTTTTTTAAGTGAAACTTCTTTAGCGGCACCTACCACATGAGCAAAATTGCCTGGCAGTGAATGGAGTTGATGGAGACGGAAGTCATTGGTGACGGAAGTGACGTCACTGCCGGCAGAAGAGGCCATCAGTGTTGCCAACTTCCACCAGGAGGAGTCACCGGAGAGAAGAGGAAGGCAGCGCTGGAGACACACACACGCCCCCGAGTGATGTGCTGAACACCCCAACACCCCCCCATGAGTGAGCTGCCGAGCACCCCCCCCAGGAACAGATGGAGCAAGGCAGGGGGGGTGCACAAAATACGTTTGCGTGCCCCTGCTCTAACTGACACACGCACTGACTGACACACACACACACACACACACTGACTGACACACACACACAACACACTAACTGACACACACACTGACTGACACACACACACACTGACTGACACACACACACAATACACACTAACTGACACATACACTGACACACACAAGGAATTCAGTTACTATAAATATAGAAGTGCAAATAGCTAAAACACGCGTTCAAAGTCAAACTTCTTTGTGTTTTGGCACTAAAATTGTGTTTTGATTTTTAATTAAGAACATCACCATTACAAATACAATTTCTGTGACAAAACAGTGACAAAAGACAAAGAAGTTTGACTTAAAATGCGCGTGATCGGCACACACACAACTTTTTTTATAATTGGATCGAAAGCAGGGGATCCCCGGAGCTGAACTGTGTTTTTATTTCCTGGGAAAGGTGCCACTGGCACTTGTAGGTACTGCCTTGTAGTGAACTCCTTTGCGATGTGTGGGCCAATACGAAAATATTGAGGCTCCCTATTGGCCCTTGTGAAATAAGAGACTTCAACCTCCATTGTGTAAACTCTGGCACTAACTTAAGTACTATGTATCTCAAGACCAAGAGGGTCCCATGCGCTGAAAATAGGGAACAGCAAGCACTTTTAAAAGATGAATTAATAATGTGTAAATGTATAAACATTTCACCATCTACTTTGCGGTATTGATGGTAGATAAAGTTAGGGGGGGGTGTATTATGTGTTGGAAGCTGGAGCTTTGCATTAATGTATCAGGGTGCTTTGCTCTTATGTTGCCCCCCTTGCGTGACTAATTATATCAGGATTTGTAAGGAGTGCATCCAAAAAAACCTCTGTGCTCATTTTTTTTTTGCATGTTCTTGTATAGCGCTGCTAGTTTTACGTAGTGCTGTACAGAGACATTTTGCAGGCACAGGACCCTGCCCCATGGAGCTTACAATCTATTTTTTGGTGCCTGAGGCACAGGGACATAAAGTGACTTGACCAAGGTAACAAGGAGCTGACACTCCGTGCCAGTCAGTGTCTTTACTCACTGAGCCACTCCTTCTCCCTCCCTAATTCAAAATATATAACACTGTAGTTGGTCTCAGAGTAAATCCAAGGGTTCTCCTCTCATTAATGTATCAAAAGGGTCTCAGCTTGTTTGATATAAATCAATATAAAGTCACTGTAACATCACTCACTCTCTGGCACAAGCTGTGACTGCAAGGGCTCTGTGACCGCACACCAGCAAAGTGAGTCAGTCGCTGGCCCATGGGTGAATGTTGCTACAGTTAGTGAGCAAAAAGAATCATAGTAAAGTTGTTCTGTTGCTGCCAGCCACCACTTCCCAAGGACTCACAGGATGCCTGTTGATAGGAGTTCCTTCAGCGTGCTCCAGCCATGGAGGGAAATAAAGAACAGATAGAACAAATGGCGGTGCACTGCATGGAAAAAGGCTGGACTAGTTGAATATTAAATCAGTTTATTAGCACATAAACGTTTAGCTGTAATGCGTTTGGCACCTTATCAAAGCGTAGTTATAATA
Source organism: Ascaphus truei (assembly GCA_036426205.1). Lineage (NCBI taxonomy): Eukaryota > Metazoa > Chordata > Amphibia > Anura > Ascaphidae > Ascaphus > Ascaphus truei. Next base: position 283,824 of record WSYH01000052.1, read on the forward strand.
GAAGTAAGGGAAGGAGACAGCCAGTGCAATATTATGTATCAACATGTATGTCTATTACTAGTTAGAGATTTGCAACATAATTTTTGCCAATGTTTGCAAACCGGCGGAAATTTCGAAAAAATGTTTGCATTAGTCAGCTAATTTCTCCTAACGATTATCCCAGCATTAAGTGAATGAGCATGGTCACCCGGCCCTTTAATACTGCCATTTGCTGCCATGTCCACAAAATGTCATGAGATCCTGGTGAAAAGAGTATTTGAACGTGTTTAAATGTTGATACATTTCCAAAATCTTACCACTGCTCATCTGATGCTGTTGATACCATCTTTTCTGGATCAAATACAGCAGCCTGGCAATGCTGGAGATGCAGAGATATGTGTTATCACCCTTTGGAGTATTAAAAAAACATATACAACTGTTTCAACTAAGACTTACTACAAAGTCATTTAATCATGCAGCTGAAGTTAACACAGGATGACACTGATGTGACATTAATTTAAAGAGGGGTTTTCTTTGCACTAGACCAGGGGTAGCCAACTTCAGTCCTCAAGAGTACCAGCAAAGTCAAGTTTTCAGGATATCCCTGCTCCAGCACAGGTGGCTGAATCAGCTTGCTACATCTGTACAATTTAATAACAGACATACATTTAGTGGCAGGAGTGTCAATATGTCCCTGTTATGGGATTGTATGCATTCTGCCTTTATCGTTGTTGTACAATTGTCTTAACAGCTGCAGTTTGCATTGCCCAGAAAATCAGAGAGCTACTGTAATGTGCACCTCTACTTATATAAAATCTGTTTATTGCTGTGTCCAGCTTTACATTTTCTGCTATTACATTTGGCAAAGGCTAATAATCATTTGTAAATAATTACGAGGATACATTTACTGTAGTCATTTTTCTTTCTTCTAGATCAGGGGTAGTCAACTCCAGTCCTCAAGGGCCACCAACAGGTCAGGTTTTCAGGATATCCCTGCTTCAGCACAGGCAGTTCTTCGACTAAGCCACTGATTGTCACCTATGCTGAAGCAGGGATATCCTGAAAACCTGAACTGGTGGTAGCTCTTGAAGACTTGGATTGGCCACCCCTGCACTAGACCGTACTAAAGGCAGGGATGTCAACCTGCAAAGGCAAAAATCAGTGAAATAAAGGGTGTTTGAATAAAATGCTGACTTTTATTAATGAGACCCCATTCAGGTGAGTGGCTCATAATCAGTGAGAGTTGTCTAGTCTGTAAATGATATGGCATTTCGATGTATAGTGATATCTTCTCTTTATTTGAATGTAAATAAGTCAATTTTAATAGGTTCATAACATTTTAAAATGTAAAAGTACATTTTTTTAAATGCCCTTCCATAGAATTCTCTTGATAATTTAGAACCATTTGTTGGCAAGTAATGATCCAAGTTGCTAACAAACACAAAACGAAGCAAATGGAAGAAAAAATAAAAACGTCTAAAAAACCAGTGTTGCCTGTATTAGTGTAGGAGGCTGCAACTGGTTTAATTAACTCAAATAGAGCTCTGCCTTTTGATAAAGATAATGAAGGTTTGCAGATGGGTCAATTATTTTTAAAGAGTGAGGGATTGCTGTCATAATATTAACATGGCAGTATCTCAAATACACTAGCGAAAATTTACACTTCAGTATTTGATGTGGTGGACAGATAAATATTTTTCATCTAATTTTGGTGGTGGTCATAATAACAAATAACCATTTAAAAAATTAATATATTCAAAGTTTTTAAGGGGGAAAGTATCACCCGGAGTATTTAATAGGTGGGAAAAGGGTGGTCCTAGCTCTTTGTTCCAGTGTGCTTTATTTATTTATTTATTTATTTATTTATAAAATATTTTACCAGGAAGTAATACATTGAGAGTTACCTCTCGTTTTCAAGTATGTCCTGGGCACAGAGTAAAACAAAATAATACATGGTTACAAATACAGTTACATAAATGAACAAGGTATACATTATATCCAGCGCTCCTCCTCAACCCCAAGAAAAGAAATACATTATATACAAGACATTGCATGCACAGTTAAAGAAAATATATATTATGAGCGTATGAAACAGTTACAGACCAGATTAAAGTGTGAGACAGCCTTAGATTTGAAAGAACTTAAGCTGGTGGTGGATATGAGAGTCTCTGGTAGGTTGTTCCAGTTTTGGGGTGCACGGAAGGAGAAGGAGGAACGTCCGGATACTTTGTTGAGTCTTGGGACCATGAATAGTCTTTTGGAGTCTGATCTCAGGTGATAGGTACTGCATGTGGTAGGGGTGAGGAGCTTGTTGCTTTACTGGGTGGCCGGCAATTGGCATATTGGGGTTCAAGCCATGGGTATCCCCTAAACTTTATTGGGGTTGGTGGTGGAGCAATATGGCATACAAAATCGTTGTATTTATTTATAAAAAAGCTGGAACCAATTTTCTTCCATGTTTTTGTACAAGTATCTATGTTATGTGGGTGATGGGAGGGTCCTAGAGTCCGTATCTATGTTATGTGGGCGATGGGAGGGTCCTAGAGTCCGTATCTATGTTATGTGGGCGATGGGAGGGTCCTAGAGTCCATATCTATGTTATGTGGGTGATGGGTGGGTCCTAGAGTCGAGGCGTGGGTAAGTCATGTGCCTTAATGCACAGCCCATGCATGAATTTTTTATTATCATTGCACCTTAACACAATAGAAGAGTTGGATTGATTAGTCCTTGGAGACATTATCCTTAAATCCAATATCAACTTTAATCCCTTCTCAATGCAAACCAAGAGTAACTCATCTCTAAATCTTTGGTGCATCAAAGCAGCACTTTCTCAGACAACTTAACAAGGACAATTATATTAAAAAGATCAAAATAAATTCATGTACATACAGTACTTTTTTTTTTTCAATTGACAATTCTGCTTTTGCTTTTTCTCCTAATGTCCTGTCAGTAATTGTTACCGATTCATTTCCTACCTTTTTGGGAAACACCATTTTAAACAATTTTCTGCATTACAATTTTCAAATTAAGATTGAATGTTCAGGAAATAGGTTAACAAATGCAGATTGTAAAAACAGGAAACCCTTTGAATAACACGCAGCTTGACTTGGCTTACTAGAACATTCTGTACTCGGTACTAATTACTGGCTTTAGTGGTGCACAGTGTGCTAGGGACCGCCATGGCTCTTTGTGATCATTAGTAGCCCAGACCATCAAAGCAGGCCCACTCTCAGTCTAGCTGACTGATCTTTTTTAATATATTTGAATGGAGTCTCTTCCAGAATGAAAATAACAACATTTGAATATATTCAACAACGAACACCAGACGGTAATCTAAATGCATAAAAAAAAAAAGCAAAATTAAAGAGGAAGAGGGGAGAACAGAGAATGATACACTATAAACAAAACAAAACAAAAAAACAACAAGTAAGAAACAAACTCGAGACTCAGTGCTTAGGAAAATATGGGGAATATGTATCAAGTCAAATTGGTTCAAACAACTAAACCAGATGTATCAAATAAAACAATCTATTGGTTTTTTTTATACTTATGGTGCAGATTTCTTGCAACAGAATTGCCCCATTTTTGCCTTGATACATAACCCGCTATGAATGTTCCATTTACTGGCACTAGTGACAGCATCTGTCAGTTAAGTCATTTACATCTAGGACAGTTAAAAGCATTTCAAGACAGTCTGGAACGGTTCGGTTCTGGGGAGCCAAGGAGTAAACCCAGTGAGACCTTTGCCATCTTGAAGTATTTTGCGTAAACGGTCTATAGAGATATCGACTCGCACTTTTACCATGATAAACAATCTATGGAAGGAGAACAAATCCAAGGTTTATCAACCTGGTGGCTGTGGTTTCTCTGGAATGAAGCATGAAAATCTGGAGTCTATTTATAAGAGGTGGGGCTGATGGTTGTCAGAATCTAAAGGAGAGATGTTTTATTCATAATGTTTAGCTGCCTTCCGAGTAAATCAAAGTGCATGTTCTTTAAAGAAAAACAATAACCATACACAAACTATTTCTAATAAAAATGTTATAGAGAATAACTGCAATATGCTCTAAACATAGTATATCATCACACAAGCAGTCTTTATTTGTATTGTATTGTATGTATTGTATGTCTTTATTTATATAGCGCCAAAAGTGTACTCAGCGCTTCACAACGAATACAGTACAGGGAATTATAATAATACAATAAGTGCAGCAAAATCAGACAATAGGAAAGGAAATCCCTGCCCCGAAGAGCTTACAATCTAAGAGGTTTGATGGGGAACTTACAGAGACAGCAGGTGAGGGAATAAGTGCTGTAGATGGCAGTGCTTGGTCACAATGGGTGGTAGGAGTGACTGAGTATTGGAAAGTAACCATGCCTGCAGGCTATTGGGATGCTTTATTTGTGGGGTGAGTTTTAAGGTCAGTCAGTTGTCCTGGAACAAGAATCATATTTCTGTTCTTTTCTTCCTCTTTTGCAGCTCTGCCTGCTAGCCCTTTATGTAGAAGCACTTTCCCTGCAGTTATTATTCCCAGTGCAGGTGAAATGGATACATTTAGTTATTTTCTCTATCTCCTAGCTTGCTGGAGTTGGTTGCTATGACAACCCCTGTTACTCCCCTCGCATAGTGGACTGTTCCATTACCCCCTGCCTGTATTCACAGTTTCCTCAGCCCAGGCTCTGTTCCTGTGAGACACCCTCCATTTTCTTTCTTTTCAATCTCAGCAGGCTAAGCAAGCGCTACTCCTGCCTTCCATCTCTTGGTAAGAGTATTGTTTTTATTTTTTCCCCACTATAAGCATCTTACCGAGAGAAGCTCTCTCTCACTTCACCACATCTACAAGTAACTTTGTAATCTGCTGCATTTTAATAAAGTGAAGAAAAGACAAAGAACTTGTGGTGCTTGTAAAGGGAACTAGTTAAGCTGCCTGGCCATATGTTACCCAGCGTATTCCCTGTGGTTCCAGAACATCAGTATTAAAATGAGAGGGTTAACACAATTTACAGGTTAGGAGATGGCAGGGAGGCATGGGTGAAATCAGGTGTGCATGTCTTTATTTCATTACTGTATGTAGTGGAGCTTATATCTGTTTTCAGTGCAATTTATCAGTGCTTATTATTCAATACTGTAATCTTGTGTATTCCACTAAACAGCATGTTAAATCCCCCAATAGCACCTATTGTAACAAAAATATTAATTAACATTAGCACAGCATGTCAATACAGTATCAAAACCCAAAAGTTTGTCTCTAATATTACATTTAAAGAATATCCGATCAGAACACTTATAAATTGTCACAGTCAATTTGCAATCTATTTGCTAGAATGCCCGTATGGTTTACAATATGTGGGCCGCACGGGCAGAACATTGCAAAGAAGACTTGGAGAACACATATATAATATTAAGAGAGGCTTTGAGGCCCACAATGTGTCTCTCCACTTCAAAACAAAACATGCACAAAGCCCAATGGGACTCAAATGCCATGCCATAGAGTGTCCCACATTTAGCAAAAGGGGGGGGTGACAAAATCAATATCATCTCAAGAAGGGAATCCTATTGGATATTTGAATTGAAAACCCTCAGCCCCCAAGAACTAAATGTGGAATTCGATTTGACATCATTCCTCAAATAGCATGGTAACATCACTTTTCAAACAGTAAAAGTAAAAATATTCAAGTAAAAATATCCAAGTAAAAACATCCACATGACATGGCGGGGTGCTCAGTCTTTGTCCGCCGACATCCCCAACCAGTGTGGAATCGCCAGTCAACATCATATAAATCACAAAATAATATAATCACATAAACTATATAATCACGTTATCATCATATTTCACACCTCATATCACATCTTATTCTTTTCACTGTATTAGCACATTAATCATAGTATCAATTGGGAATAACACAGATTCACCATTAAATATAATATTTTTGAATTATGCTTATTATATTATTAATCATTACTATGTAGAAATTAGTTATTACACTTATAACACATTATTAATTTACACTTGATTCTAATAAGTTATTCCACCTAAACAAAATGTGTCTCTCTAAATTTGACCACTTTCCTAATAGGTCCAATCAATATGAACCACAGTTTAAAATGATATTTGTTATTGTTAATATTAAACAACATCAAATATATCATCTTTCTGGCATTAACTAATTAATTAATTGTCTGAAAAGTATATACATTGTTCCAAGTGGATATATACTTAAATGTCTATATATAAAAAATTGGTGATATAACTGTAATCACAATTGTTAAGTGACTATCATTGTAATATGCACAATTTATACTGTATACCATACACATATGGCTTTGGATGGTATGCCCCATTCACAATGACACCCTGTATTAACATATCAATCCATCATGGTGTAAAACCTCTCTTCTATAAGGTTTAGACAATTTGGGTCTCAGTGTGAATGGAAACATGCTTACCAGATGTTATGTGTGTATTGAATTTGTTGTATCTACCATCTGTAAGTCATTTTTTATTTTTTATTTTTATTTTTTATTGTAAACCAATCACTTTTTATTGTAAACCAATCATTTTTGTAAGTCATCCATGTAAGGTACTCATCCCTGCAGCTACCATCGTTGCAAATAGATTGATTCAAAAACTTTCTCTTACCAACAATAGTGTTATGTAATCAAAGAACTTGATACACATTGGACTATCATTAGAACTGTCAATTTGGGTGTTCCCATCACCTAATTAGAATATCGGGGGTATATAAGGAAGCACAACCCATGTAGCAACCATTCCCTGACGAAGAAACCCGTGAATAGGAGTTTCGAAACGCGTAGGAAGGTTTGTGGTCATCCAGGGACACCGTAGCTGTACCAACCAGGCGGTGACGTCAGCGGAGGAGACGCTTGCAATTCACTCGGCTGGTAGTGAGACCACGAGTATACCAGGAAATCTCCCCGCACCTAACGAACAGACGTCCGGCACCCCACAGCAGGCGGCAACCCCTGGCAAAAGACCCCGTACCACTGCGCATGTCCTACTCAAGGACGGTGAGTAGGATTTCAGTTTTACCATTGGCAGAGCAGCACGGCTTCACTTAGCACAAGCGCTTGGAAGCCTCCATTTTCATTTATTCAACAGAAGTTCATCTACTGTTTATTAATCCAGTATATGTTTTATACCAATTGTAGACACAATTGTTTTAATCATTAAATGCTCTTTATACTTTAAATACCATGTCTTATATTGTCTAAAGGGTAATACACTATTGTGGTGTTTCTTGTATATCTCTTGTCTCCCTCTCTGAGGTATCCATACAAGAAGAAATTTCCGCACAAGACTTTGTTCCATCCATTTTTCCTCAGCGCCATAAGAGGTTATTCTACAAACATTAGTACTTGTTGACTCAGGGTTGCCAGGTGTCCAGTATTGAACCAGACAGCCCTGTATTTGGAAACTCTGTCTAGTAAAAAATTTGAGGGGATACTGGACATGTCTGTGTCCAGTATTACCTCTCTGAACATAGTGACCTGACCGGCTTGGGGGGCTGCAGGATTTCCCCGAGCAGGGAGAGAGCTGGGCAGCTTCCTCTATCCTGAGTGGTTGCTTCTGGGTAATGCAGCCAATCGGGAGTAGCATTCAGGGGCCTGGGGCCAAGGAGAGGAGGAAGCGGCATGGAGCGGAGAGGTGTGTGTGTGCTCGCGGGTGTGCGTGGATGTGTGTGTGTGTGTGTGTGTGTGTGTGTGTGTGTGTGTGTGTGTATGTGAATATAAATAGGTAAAGAGCCCACAGTGTACACAGCGCTTTACAAAATGTTACACCTTTCACAATTTTATCCAGTATTTTTGGAGAAGCCAAACAACCCTTCTTGTTGTTCAGTTTCTCTGGTCCTAAAAGATTGTTTAATTCTATCATTAATTATTAAACAAAATGAATGTAATCAATCAAGGTATATTGAGTGAAGAGGATAGTAAAGTAATGTGAGATGTGCTACTATAGGATTTTTGCAAAACACATGTGTAGCAGATGTTTTAGGGGGTTTCCATTAAAAAGGGGGTGGGTTCCTTGAATCTACCAAAAAATGTGTGTTGTCTACAATGACACAAATAAACACAGTGTAGCTTTTGTGAATTGTGTTATGATATTGCATCAAAATGAAAAATAAAGCTAAATGGTGCTTTTCCATCCCAATGCTATTAATTCCTCTGTGGGAAATTCCCATAAAGATAAATGCCTAGTACAGTATTACTTCATTTTTCTCATTTAATAGTATGCAAGTTACCTATTTATTTAACACTGGAAATATGTTTTCTCTCTTAGGCTTAATAAATCCAGTACATTATTACTAGGTTTGATTTGTGCCAAGAAAGAGGATTTGTTCAAATTTAAAGTCTCCGCTGCACATTTAGAATATTTTTTAATTCTGTAAATACTGGATCAATGTTGGCCCCTAATAAGATAAGGTAGACATTACAACACTATAATTATTAATATGGCCATTTCCCCTATAGAACAAAAATACAATTATTTCCTGCAACAGAGTTTTTTGCAATTAGATTCTAAATCAATTGGGGAGTCACAATACAAAACAAAGTTCAAAGTAATGGGGCTAGATTCCTCAAAATCAGTAAACATTACCCATATATTATTCAAATTGGCATTAGCTGTACGGCCTGTACCTTTCAGTTGGAAGTCAGTCCCAAATTCACAAAGCTTCATTTAATCAGGGCTTATAAAGTGACGTAGCCTAAAACAGGAACGGTTGTTATGTTCCCTGACTTAACATGGTGTCTTCAAAGCTAATTAGATGCAGGAGCAATTACGGTACTACATCTCACGAGCATAGGCTTAATGCAGGCAGGGGTGGGCAACTCCAGTCCTCAAGGGCCACCGACAGGTCAGGTTTTCAGGATATCCCTGCTTCAGCACAGCTGGCTCAATCAGTTGCTGAGTCTTTGACTTCGACCGAGCCACCGATTGAGCGCCTGTGCTGAAGCAAGGATATCCTGAAAACCTGACCTGTTGGTTGCCATTGAGGACTGGAGTTGGCCACCCCTGCTCTAGAGTGATTTTTCAGTATGAAATACTCTATCTTGGTGTCTCAGGGGTTCTCACTTCCAGTCCTCAAAATCCCCCAGCAGGTCAGGTTTTCAGGATTTCCCCGCTTCAGCACAGGTGGCTCAATCAGTCCCTGCTTTAGCACAGCACTTAGTGCTTAAGTACTGTTCAACTGAGCCTCTAATTGACCCGCCTGTGCTGAAGCAGGGATATCCTGATAACCTGACCTGTTGGTGGCTCTTGAGGACTGGAGTTGCCCACCCCTGGTCTAACGTCAAGTTAATGTGGCATAATGTTGCATTATCTTTCAATGGTGTGTCAGTATCAGGGCCACTCCCAAATAGAGCTTTTACTGAAGTGGTGAGAGGGAAATATTGCCAGGAACTAACGCTATGTTATTTAAATCATGCCTAAATGTGCCATCCAGACATTGCAAACGCCCTATTTCATTGTCTGAAGGTAAATAATGCCAGGTATGGCTTAACTGTAACGTCTAGTCCTCACGTTAACATTAATGGACTTTTGTGGATATGTTATGATGTAATTTGCATACATTTGCATGTCATTATAATGAGCGCACATTGTACTGAAGATACACTGTTGGCCTAAGGCTACAGCTCCGCTGTCTGCACTGCAGAGGAGTTCCCCGGTCGGCAGTGAGCTGCAGTGGGAAAGGGGGGGCGTAATGGGGAAGTGACAGGGGGCAGGGCCATGACATCACCCGGCATGTTCGCCCTCATTGGCTGATCGGCCGGGGGCGTCGCCTAGCGCTCCATCGCTAGTTGTGAACTCAATTTTCCAGTCTGCTGGATAAACTGGCGGCGCGGCGGCCCCCCCCTCGCTGCGGGTCCGGCCCCATTGAGGGGAGGCCCTTGCCATAGCTGGCACTACAGTAGCCAGCGAGGGCCAAGCATTAACATGATGTTAAAGCTTTGTGGATCTGGGCCTATGGGTCTTATTCTATATTGGATTATTCTATATTAGTTTATTCCATATTGGGTTATTGTATATTGGCTTGAATTGGAGTTTTCTGCCATCAGTCGTTTCGGAATGACTGAGGTTTAGTTTAGGAAATGTAGTAGAATTGGATACGTTGCTTACATCTGTTTCATTAAATATGTTGTTATTTCCTTTTGTCTCTATAGTTGTTCTGGGCACTGAATGTGAAAACATCTTTGATTTGACATTAGAAAGAAAAATGATATGTTTCCAACTTGTTAACGTGGAATGCTTCTTTGCCTTAATGACACAGATTCTTATTTTTTTGTTTATGTACTGTATTCATAAAGCTGACCGTGCAGCTAAAAATGAGAGACATTGTCACAATATCACTACTAGAATTCTCAGGTCCATATTCACTAAGTGTTGTTAGCACATCAGACATTAGCGCATTACTACTCATTCGAACATTTGTGCCATAAGGTGCCTTCCAGCAGGGGTGCTCAACTACAGTCCTCTAGCCCCCCAACAGGACAGGTTTTTTCAGACTATCCCAAAGACTGAGCCTCTGATTGAGCCACCTGCACTGAAGCAGGGATTAATTGAGCTACCTGTGCTGAAGCAGGGACTGATTGAGCCATCTGTGCTGAAGCAGGGATATCCTGAAACCTGACCTGTTGGGGGAGCCCGAGGACTAGAGTTGAGCACCCCTGCCTTACAGCACAGTGCTGCTTATCAAATATAATCTTTAGGCTATAATCCAGTAGGGTCCAATGATGGTAGGGTGACCAGATTTCCAAAAGTAAAAACCGGGACACAATAAAAATGTATTTTGAAAACAAATTACTTAAAAATAAATATTATAATGGTATTTGCCCAGTAGCGTCACCATTTATACTGTTTTATTAATTTCTCTCTCCCCCCAGGTCTGTGTGTGTTAGTGTATCTCTCTCTCTTTCCCCAGGTCAGTTTGTGTATCTCTCTCTCTCCTCAGGTCTGTGTGTGTTTGTGTATCTCTCTCCCCAGGTCTGTTTGTGTTTCTGCATCTCTTTATCCCCCCAGGTTTGTTTGTGTGTGTGTTTGTGTGTCTCTCCCCAGGTCTGTGTGTGTTTATGTCTCTTTCCACTCTGTCTCTCCAGACCCTGTCACAGGAGCTAGGGGGAGGCCATCTTTGGCCCTGGTAGTAGACCGCAGAAGTACTCACTGTTCCGGGTCTTACTGAAGGCTCCTCTGCTGCTAACCCCGCCCCCACCCTCCTCTACCAGGCCAATCATCTGCTCTGCTCTCCTCCCTGCCCCCACCCTTCTCTGCTGCTAAACCCGCCCTCATCTACCAGGCCAATCATCTGCTCTGCTCCCCGCTGGCATCTGCTGCTGCGCCAATCATCTGCTCGGCTCTCCTCCCCGCCAGTATCTGCTGCTGCAGCGCCAATCATCTGTTCTTCTCCCCACCAGCAGGCAACCCCTGCTCTGTGAAAACCGAGACACTCAGCAAAAATCGGGGCATTTCGGCCCACCGGGACACATCATAAAAAAACGGGACTGTCCCGGCTAAACCGGGACATCTGGTCACCCTACTGAAAGTTCAAAAATATAACAATATCTCTGGATGTGATCTCATGTGTACAGCCTTGTGACTGATTAACCCTGGCACTGCCTGCTGTTACCAGGACTGACATGCCAGGCCAGAGAAATATACTGTATAGCAGGGTGCTACATAAGCCAACATAGGGTTTAACCAGAGTAAAAAGTAAGTTAGTTGCTCACTTTGCAACGGCAACGAGGTGCGAGATTGCAGCATTGTGGAAACAAAAAGAAATTCCGTCCATTTCTAAAATTAGAAACAGAATTTGGTTTGTCTGCCAGATGGAAAAATTAACAAGTTTAGTTAATGATACTGGTGCTAAATTCCAAAAACTCTGGCTGCCGTGGCTGGCTCAGACATCCCAGGAGTGAATAATACCACAATCCCGCTGTGATAGTAATAAATGGGTTCTCCTCTGACTGACTGTGAGAGGCTCAGGAGCTGGATAGGAAGGTGCAGACCTAGTAATAGAAGTACAAGAGCATGGCCGCGTGGAAGAGATGAATCCGTGAGCAAAGACATAGGGAGATGCAATTCAAAGAAAGATAAAATACTCCCCCCCCCCCCCGCGATGTGGGTTCCTTATTTGTTATTTGATTTTATTTGTTGTTACCAGAAGGATGAGATGTAATACTGTACTGAAACTCAATAAAAGTTAAAAAGTTTTTTTACAGGCAGCCCTGTCAGAGGCAAAATGTCACAGAGGCAATGATGTCACAGGGGCAAAAATTTCACACAAGGTCATAATGCCAATGAGTATATAACCTGGCTGTTGGTGTCCTCAAGTCAGAAGTCACCTGCTTCTTGACTGGTAACATCAAGAAAATTGCCTAAAGTAGCAGGAGGCGAGGCCCGCGGCACAGAAGCAGATCAGCCGCAGGAGCCATAGAAGAAGAAGGATACATGGCGGTAGAATAGGTACCAATCTATTTATTCTGTTATCTCTTACCAAAACCAAAAAAAAAAAAGAATATAAGCTCTGCTCAGCTCTTGCCTATAATAAATCTGTATTTTTCTCATTCATCTCCGTAGGACGTAGACACAAGCGCCATTAATACAGTGTTGGAATGGACCTTAACAGCCAGGTCCTGCTGCTACGTTGCTTGGTGTGCTTTGACACTGCTGCTACGCTGATGGGCATCAGTAGAAACCTGAATAGCTAGATAAAGAACTTGGAATGAAACACAACAAGCAAAAGGAAGAAGCAGAAATCGTGCATAGGGGCATGCCGCACCCTTGGTGCCATTCCTATGGGGCATGCCGCACCCGTGGTGCCATTCCTATGGGGCATGCCACACCCTTGGTGCCATTCCTATGGGGCATGCCGCACCCTTGGTGCCATTCCTATGGGGCATGCCACACCCTTGGTGCCATTCCTATGGGGCATGCCGCACCCTTGGTGCCATTCCTATGGTATGCAACTTTTTTTCTGCTTCTTCCTTTTGCTTGTTGTGTTTCATTCCAAGTTCTTTATCTAGCTATTCAGGTTTCTACTGATGCCCATCACGTAGCAGCAGTGTCAAGCACACCAAGCAACGTGCAGCAGGACCTGGCTGTTAAGGTCCATTCCAACACTGTATTAATGGCGCTTGTGTCTACGTCCTACGGAGATGAATGAGAAAATACAGATTTATTATAGGCAAGAGCTGAGCAGAGCTATATTCTTTTTTTTTTTGGTTTTGGTAAAGATAAAGAATAAATAGATTGGTACCTATTCTAACACCGCCAGCGATTAATCCTCCGGCATCGGGGGGAAGTCGCGGTTTGCGGTCCGTGACTTGCAGCAGGGTGCGAAAACAGCAAGTCTTGCTACCTCTGTACAATTAATTCACGACAAAGAAACATTATCTGCAGAATCAATCACAACTATCATGTAACGTATAAATAAGGGATTTACTATTTGACAAAATAACTTGCCAAAAAACTGATGCAGCCGAAATGAGATTGCATGTCTGAACAACCAAATATGTTAACTTGAATATTCAAAAAAAAACAAAAACAACGTGCTCACCAACTACAGAAGAAGAAATCAACGGTGGCATAGGGAAAATCGTTAAGGAGAACACTGATAAGTGACAAGAGGTGACAAGGGACAAATCCCTAAAGATTAGCACTCATGTAAAACAGTAAAAATGTACATAAATAACCAGTTAAGTAACTAGTACATAATATCAAAGTATTCAGACCAAATGGGGAATATCACGTATCCTAACTAAACAAAACTAAAACATCTACAATTTTATACACGGCGACAAATTTATTGAGCTCGGCTAGCCAAAATTCGGGTATAACCCGGGTTTTGTATTGAGGTTTGGGACTGTTTCTGACCCGGTGCATGAGGTATTTTCCAGCCAGCGGATTGAAGCATTTTATTCCGCTGGCTGCAATAGACCAGTATATATATATATACTGCATTACAATTCATGAATTTTATGCCATATGGTAGAAACGCGAAGCATTGAAGCCTATTAAATCCTATATTATAATTAACAGATCGAAGCCCGTCAGCCAGCATGAAACCAGGCTGGGGAAGGGCAACGCAACGGGGCTGCCAGAGGTGAGGAGCGGAGCATTCAGGTATCTTGCAGGTTTACATACTGGGTATTTGCTCGAATAACTAAAAGGGGTCGGTGCAGTACATGCTAAACAAATGCGAAAGCTGAAATGAAACTAATAAAATAAAAACGAGATCACCGTGTGTGAAGAAACGGACAGTCAAGTAAACAAAAGCTAGTATGAAACAACAAGTTGTAAGCACTGTAGAAACATGAAGGCGGCCAGTGTACCATAAGATAACAACAATGCCTAATTAGCGTCACCACAAAAACACTGCGCAGAGTAGTAGCACCGTATCACATTAAGACGGAGGGCACCAAAAGAGAGCAAAGGAAAGCGAGCCAAGAGAAAAAAGGAAGGGGGCACGGAGACAGAAGGAAGCACCAGGGGGGGGGGGGAGCAACAGGAGGGGAGGGGGAGGGGAAAGCAGAGGGAGGAGACAGGGGGGGGAGAAGAAGGAGGGGGGAGGGGGGAGGAAGAGGGAGGCCAGGCGAGAGCAGCGGGGGAGGGGGGGGGAGGCAGAGGAAGGAGGAAGTAGAGGGGGGAGCACAGAGGGAGGGGGGAGGGGAGCAGGAGGGAGGGAGGGGTGGAGAGAGGGGAAGACAGAGGAGGGGGAGGGAGAAGAGGGAGGGGGAGGAGGAATAAGAGAACAGCAGCCAGGAGAGGGAAGAAGGACAGCAGGAAGAAAACGGAGGAAGGAGGAACCCAGGGGCCCAAAGGGCAGGGAAGAGGGGAAGGGGGGGGGGGGGAGAGGACAGAAGGGGGAGGAGGGAGGAAGGGGGAGGGAGAGGGGGAGGGGGAGGGGGGGGAGGGGGGAGGGGGAGGGGAGAGAGGGGAGGGAAAAGCAGAGAGGAGAGGGGAGGAAGGAGGGAGGGCCGGGAGACAGGGCCAGAGCCAGGGAGAAAAGAGGGAGAGGGAGGGGGGGAAGAAGGGGAGGGGGGGGAGGAAGAGAAGGGAGGGGGAATGGGGGGGGAAACAGAGGAGGCGAGGAGAGTCCAGGCAGAGGGAGGGAGCGGAGGGGGGAAGGAGGGGGATGGAAGGGAGAGGAGGAGAGGGGGGGAAGAGGGGGCCAGCAAGAGGGGGGGGGTGAGGGTGGGAGGGGAAGAGAGCCCGCCAAGGGGAGGGGGGAGGGGAGAAGGGAGAGCCCAGAAAGAGGGGGTGGAGGAAAGGGTGGGGAGAGGGGGAGGAGAGGAGGGGGAGAAGGAGGGAAGAGGGGGGAAGGGAGGAAAAGGGGAGATGGGAAAGAAGGGGGGAGAGAAGGGGAGCAGGGTGGAGGATGACAGGCGAAAGGGAGAGAGAAGAGAGGAGAAAGGGAAAGAGGGGCAAGAGCCAGCAGAAGGGGGGGGGGGGAGGGTGGGGAAGTTTTTTTTTGTTTTTCTTTTTTTTGTGGAGGAGGAAGATAAAGAAGGGAGGGGGGGGAGGAAGGAGGGGAAGGGAACCCCAGAGGATGAGGAGGGGAAGGGGGGGGGGAAGGGGGGAGCATGGACAGGGGGGGGAAGTGAGGAGAAAAGGGTGGGGAGGTGAGGACTTATGTTTAGGTGTGTAATTAATTGAGAGGTGAGTAAGGGTGTAGGATGGAACGTTTAATATATTTTAGTATTATTTTTATCAGGATAAATTTTTTAATTTTTTCATATTTTAATTTCATATTTAATCATAACTCATTATTATTTAATATATTTTTATAATTTTCATTATATATATTAATAATTTAATTAAAATAATAATGGTGTGTGAGTGAGTGTAAGGGGTTAATTGTCAGGTGGATTAAACGAAAACCCACACAGATAGCATAAATAGACTGGCTTGTTAGGGAACTATATTCGCCCTAATAAGGCTTGAAAGCATACAAACCCTTGAATGTGATTCTGGCAGTGGACACCATTGAGATAAACGTCCAATAAGCTCACGGCTGCAACTGTGAGCAAACTAAAGCTGCAAGTGTATCCGTCGCGTTCCCGACGTGACCGGTCACCGCAGTGACGTCCTAATGCCCTTAAAATAAGGATGTACTATTGACAAAATAATGCAAACTGATGCAGTGGAAATGAGATTCAGTGTCGAACAACCAATATGTACTTGAATATTCATACACAGCATGTAGCTCTGATAGTAGTTATTCAGTCAATTAATAGTTTGACAATCGCAACAATCCAAAATATCTATGTGGCACAGTTTAACATGCCTGATATAAATCCACTTTATTGACTGAAGGACTGCAAAGCATGCAGCAGCCCAGAATCACACTGGCATCTATGTGTTGACTGAGCACCTTGCTGAAAGCAGGAAATATCACGTGAAACCAGAACCTTTTGTGGTCCATTGAGACGGAGTTGTCACCCATGATCCTAGAGGTTAAGGATTCAAACTGTGATATATTTGTGTGATTTTAATAATCACTTTACCATCCTTGCTTTATTAAGAAACTAAAGTTATCATCACGTCCCAAATATGTTTGCTTTCAAGTAATTGTACAAATGGTATACAGAACAGAGAAAACCAGTAAGCTCCTAATTATATAACCCCAAAGTTAACACAAGATATATATATTGCATATGAGTGTCAAAAGGAGTGCTAGGGCATGGCAATATATAGTTAAAACTATACAAATGGTATGACACCTTAGAGTTTCCTTTGTAACCGTACTCATGTTTCATTACAAGCCTTCCCGTCGTGATTTATAAGTTTCGTGACCTTTAAGTTAATCTTTCTATCATTCCTATTAGTAGATTAAGCAAGCAGACATCAAAAACACACTGCAACAGGTCACAAGGTTATTGGGAAAATAGATAATCATCTACATTACCCTTTTTGGCGTGATGGTCAGACAGCTTAAACAAAAATCAAAAAAGCTTTCCTGCGTTCACTGTGATTCAGCCACGTTATGCATCACCCTGGCCTTTCTTCTCCTCTCGGACTGGTCACATTGGATGATTGCAGCAAGGCAGCTGGCCTTAGCTTTTCAGTTCTAACATCTCCAAGATGACGGAAATGTAGCATGATCACAAAGCAAAACAAAGACTCGCTGCTATCACTAAGGCCTATCCAGGGTGGGATGGTGCTGGGCGATTCCTGGCCAGCTAGTGTTTCTCGGGTGGGAGGGGCGTGTTGGGAGGCGCAGCTATAATGTAAGAGTATGGTTCGGCCTCATTGGGCTAACACCAAGTGACGCAACAGCGAGCGACAAATTTATTTGTGTCGCCAAGCTGAGGGCCATGTGCTCACGTGCACCTGGTCAAAACACACTGTCTCAATGTGTTGTTCGCACGCATGTGTGCTCGCTCTCAGCCTGGACGAGCCTTAGGAATGATCAACAGTACCTTCTGCTTTAATGCACATAATAGCACTTGTTCACCTTTTATGTAGATGCCTTAGTTCAGGGTGCACAAACTTTCAGTTCTGTGCCCCCTGCCTGCTTCTCCCCCCCCCCTCCTCTACCTGTATTCGGCATTCATATAACATTGATTTCATGGCAATGCGTCGCCCACAAGTAAGGGAACTTAAGGGAGGGAGGGAGGGGCCTTGCATGGTCAACGGCATTTAATTTAAATGGTTTGGGGAAGAGTGCGGGGCCTCTGTAAGCAACGCTCCCCCAAGAAATTCTTGTGCGCCCCAGCCTTAGTTAATGCAATTAATACCTCAATTTCAAACCTATGACTGTGAACCAAAAATATTGCTAAAATGCAGTTCCCATATGCAGTAGGACTAACTTTATGTAGTGTTCAACTAGTATGGTTAATGGGCTGATTGCTGACTTGTAAAACACATGACCTACTACAATTTTTTTTAATAAATAATTTGAAATATCATTACAGTATCTATTTCTTTCACACCCATGGTAATATAAGTGTAAAACCATGCACATCCCTAGTTATCACGCCGACAAGGAAAAGAGGATAGGAGGGTATTTCACACACAAAAAAACTGTACCCATACAATAGGCACTGAAGTAAATTCTGCTTGGGGTGTGATGCAGTGCTTATTGAGGAGGTTTCACAAAGTCCAACAAGGGCATCAGAGCTCTATCCCACATTACGGAAGATAACAACGGGTTAAGGTCCAATACCCATTATTTAGGGGTGACCAGATGTCCCGGGTTAGCCGGGGACGTTCTGGATTTACTGCAACATGTCCCGACAATTATTTGAATTTTTTAAAATGTCCCGGTTTTGGCATCAGAGAACGAGGGGGCGGGGCCATGGCCATAAGGGGTGCAGAGAAGGAGGGGTGGGCCTTTGGATAAGTGGGCGGGTCAGGATCGCCAGGAACAAGAGTTACTGTGCTAGAAATATGAAGAGAGAAACTTGTTACAGTTACAGCCGCAGGGGGGCACTGGCATGGCTGCTCCTCAGAGAGTGTTGCTGGGGACAGGGGTGTAGGTCAGTCTGTGTGGTTATTGTTATTGATGGTCAGTCTTGTGTATGGTGTTGTTTATTCAGTGAGGTAAGTGGAGTTCTGTGTCTGTGGAGGTCAGTGGCTGTGTGAGTGCCTGGGCATGTCAGTGGCTGTGTGTGTCTGTGCAGGTCAGTGCGTGTGAGTTCTGTGCAGGTCGGTGGCTGTGTGAGTGTTCTGTGCGGTAAGGCTGTGTGAGTGTCTGTGCAGGTCAGTGGCTTGTGAGTGTCTGTGCAGGTCAGTGGAGTGTGTGAGTGTCTGTGTGTAAGGAATCCGCTCCTCGGTTTACTGTTTGCCTACCTTGCAGACAGGTCGTCCGGAACACTCCATGATATTTACTGCAGCCTGGTTGACTCCCAAAGCAATACTGCACACAGCCCCTTCTGCCATTGGTTCTCTGACCTTTAAGTGTTGCCTTCCCACACAGCTCCTGAACGATCATAGTTCCTTCCTGGATGTCTCTGTGTTCTGCCATAAAGCCTTGTCTTGTCTGTCTCCTTGGTTCCTGAGACCGGCAGCTAGTGTCAACGCAGCAGTCTGTTCCGTGGTGAAGCGAGAGACGTAGTACTCCTTGTTGTCTTCAGTCCCGGTTCTGTGACCGGCTGTAGCTCATGCAGCGGTCAGTTCTGTTTCCTGGGCTGAAGCCGAGTACTTCTCTTGTTACTTCAGATCCTGTTTCCTGTGACCGCTGCTTATCATGCAGCGGTCTGTTCCTGGTTTCCTGCACTGAAGCGGAGGTTTCCCTGAGATCTTCAGCTTAAGGTTCCTGGGGCCTACTTTTCCCTAATCTAGAGAGGCCGTGTCCTGGTTCCTGCGCTTAAAACGGAGGATTCCCCAGCCGCTCAGGACTCTTGCGTAAGCACTGGTTTAACAGTGCACTAGGCGTTGTGCTACTCTGGTCGTCTACACCTCCTCGACCAGTACATGGGCCATGGTCGCCGCACGCGCAGAGGCCACTCCCGCCACTCTAAGCTGAAGCGCGGCTCTCCTGACTACCTGTGTGCCGAACGCCTGCTTGAACAACGTTTACCCTGATGTCTCCAGTCCTGACCCTGGCGTGTCCACCGACGATGCTGTCTTCTCCTATCCTGATCCTGCTACGTACACTACGAACTGCGCAACCGGATCAGCCTGCGCGCGTCTAAAGGTCGGTTGCTTTTACAACCCCACCTCAGCCACGCGGTCCGACCCAGGTTTGTGGCGAGCACAGTCGTGACACTGTGCAGGTCAGTGGCTTGTGTGAGTGTCTGTGCAGTTAGGGCTGTGTGTCTGTGTAGTGTTAGTGGGTGTAGGTCTCTTGGATGTGTGTGTCTGTGGAAGAGTACACAATGTCTGCAGGTCAGGTGGCTGTGTGAGTGTCGGTGCAGGTCAGTGGCTGTGTGAGTGTCTGTGCAGGTTGTGGCAGGTGTGTGTGTGTGTGCGGAGAGAGAGAAATTGGGGGAGGAGATGAAATTGGGGGGAGAGGGAGAATGGGAGAAAGAGAATGAGGGAAGGGAGGGAGAGAGCAGGGAGGGGGGAGGAGAGAATAGGAGATTGAGGGGAGAGAGAGGAGGGAGGAGAGGAGGATAATAGGGGTGAGGGAAGAATGGGGATGGAAGAGAGAGAATAGGAGAAAATAAGGTGGGATAAAAAGAATAGGGGGAGCGAATGGAGGAGTGAGGAGAATAGAGGAGGGAGAGAGAGAATGAGGAGGGGGGAGAAGAGAGAAGGGAGGGAGGGGACGAGAAGGGGGGGTGGGAAAGGAGGAGGAAGAGAATGGAGGGGAGAGGGAGAGAATGGGGAGAGGGTAAATGGGGAAGGAAGGGAGAGAGAGAATGGCGTGAGGGGAGAGGGAGATATAAAATGGGGGCTGGAGGGAGAGAGAATGGGGGAGGGGAGAGAAGGGAGATTAATGAGGGGGGAGAGGATAATGGGGGGAGGAAAAATGGCAGAGGTTCAATGAATAATAATTCACATCAATGGTGATGCATTAGACAAATATCATTATAATTTTATTTTTCAGTAATGTCATTTGTTGTATTAATAAAAAAAAAATTATGCGGCCTGTTTTAATTTTGAAAATCTGGTACCCTAGTTATAGGGAGAGGTATATGGGGTAATAGGAGGAGTTATAGGAGGGTTTATATGGGGTGTCAAGAGAGCAAGAGTGAGACCAGAGCGAGACCAGAGAGCGGACCAAAGAGAGAGACCAGAGAGTGAGACCAAAGAGAGAGACCAAAGAGAGAGGCAACGAGAGAAGAAAGAGGAGACCAACGAGAGAGCGCAAAGAGAGGAGCGCAAAGAGGGCAAAGAGCGAGAGAGACATGAGGAGGCCTGCACATTTCTAGCTACGCTACTGTAGAATAAATAATGAATTTGTAAACTACATACAAAGAATCGTATTTTCAAACAAGAATCTTATTTTCAGTTTAATCTGAGGTTGAGGTTAATAGATTGAACAAGCGCCCCCCCCCCCCGGAAGGCGTCTCATTAGACATTCAGGCAGGGCTGGCTTGGGGGGCAAGGGGGCAAGAATATGTGGTGGGTTGGTGTATATGCATATATATCTATCAATATTATATACATATAGTGTATTATATTTTATGCATATAGATATCAGATCACTAGAGAGCGGGGAGAGAGAGAGAGAGAGCGTCACGAGGTGAGAGAGGGGAGAGACGAGTACGAGAGGAGCAGGAGTAGAGAGAGAGGAGAGGAGGAGACGGATGAGGAAGGAGAGGCGAGAGAGGGGAAGAGAGAGCGACTGGAGACTAGGAGAGAGAGAGGGGAGAGGAGAGGAGAGAGGAGAGAGGAGAAGGAGAGAGAGAGAGAGAGAGAGACGAAGAGAAGGAGAGAGAGTGAGAGAGGAGGAGGAGGACTGAGAGAGAGAGAGCGGGGGAGAGAGAGAGAGCGGGGAGGGGAGAGGAGAGAGAGAGCGGGAGAGAGAGAGAGAGCGGGAGAGAGAGGAGAGGGGAGAGAGAGAGGGAGAGGGCATGAGGGTAGAGGACAATAGAGTGGGGGTGCGTCAGAGAGAGGGGGGAGAGAGAGAGGGGCGAGAAGGGGCAAGAGAGCAGGCGAGAGAGAGAGGGATGAGAGAGGCTAAGAGGAGCAAGAAAGAGCAGGCAAAAGAGAGGGCCTGAGAGCAGGCAGCAAGGGAGAGGGCCTGAGAGCAGTACGGAAGAGCACGCAAGAGAGAGGGCCTGAGAGCAGGACGCAAGGAGAAGGGAGGTTTAGAGGGGGCAGAGAGGAGCAGGATGTGTGTGTCTGGTGCGTGCATCTGTTTGTGGTTGTGTGTGTGTGTGTGGTGATGTGTGTTGTGTGTGTATGTGGTGTATGTGTGGGGGCTGTTGTGGGGTGTCTGTATCTTTTTTGTTTTTTTGGTGTGTATGTGGGGTGTGTATGTGTGCTGTTTCTTGTTTGTGTATGTTGTGTGTGTGTGGTTATATATATATATATGTTATAGATTTATATTACACAGACAACACCATATCAGTACTAGCCACCTGGCCCCCCAAGCCAGCCCTGTCTGAATACCAATGGAAATCTTGCTTTCAGATGAGGTTGCTTTTCTCATCTTGCTTTTAGGTTTCATCTGAAATTCAGACACAAGCTCCTGCCTCCTCTTCCTTTTGCTGTTGTATTTCATTCCAAGTTCTTTATCTAGCTGTAGGTTTCCAATGATGCCCATCAGGTTGCAGCAGTCTCAAAGCACACCAAGCAACGTGCAGCAGGACCTGGCTGTTAAGGTCCATTCCAACACTGTATTCATGGCGCTTGTGCCTACGTCCTATGGAGATAAATGTGAAAAGCACAGATTGTTATAGGCAGGAGCTGAGCAGAGATATTCTCTTTGGTTATAATCCCACAAGCAAGTAATATTTGGGGGTTCTGAGCAAGAAAATTACTTTTCAATAGAAGTGTTGCCTTCAATGATTGAGACTCCATTGATGTCTGAGAGCTAATAATTGAGACTCACTGAAAATAGTGGAGCTAAAGAGAGGAGTCTTAACAAATCAACAAAGCTTTGGCCAAAAGGCTGGCAAAATAGCTACTTTATGGCCAAGCTTACAGGGGTGCATTATGTTGGTATTTGTAAGAGATAATGGTATTAAATAGATGGTACCTAGTCTGCTGACATGTATCCTTCTTCTTCTATGATCTGTGGCTGATCTACTTCTGTGCTGCGGGACCTTTCTTGATGTTACTAGTCTGGAAGCAGGAACATTTTGACTTCTAACTGGAGGGCACTAACAGCCAGGTTACTAATCATTGCTTGGCATGCCCCTAGGAATGGCAACAAGGGTGCGCATGCCCCATAGGAATGGCCACAGGGTGTGGCATGCCCGATAAGAATGGCACCAAAAATAATGGGGCGGCTGCCCCTATGGGGCATGCCGCACCCTTGGTGCCATTCCTATGGGGCATGCCGCACCCTTGGTGCCATTCTTATGGGGCATGCCACACCCTGCGTGCCATTCCTATGGGGCATGCCGCACCCTTGGTGCCATTCCTATGGGGCATGCCAAGCCAATGATTATGTAACCTGGCTGTTAGTGCCCTCCAGTTAGAAGTCAAAATGTTCCTGCTTCCAGACTAGTAACATCAAGAAAGGTCCCGCAGCACAGAAGTAGATCAGCCACAGGAGTCATAGAAGAAGAAGGATACATGTCAGCAGACTAGGTACCAATCTATTTAATACCATTATCTCTTACAAATACCAACATAATGCACCCCTGTAAGCTTGGCCATAAATAGTAGCTATTTTGCCAGCCTTTTGGCCAAAGCTTTGTTGATTTGTTAAGACTCCTCTTTAGCTCTCACTATTTTCAGTGAGTCTCAATTATTAGCTCTCAGACATCAATGGAGTCTCAATCATTGAAGGCAACACTTCTATTGAAAAGTAATTTTCGTGCTCAGAACCCCCAAATATTACTTGCTTGTGATGATTATAACCAAAGAGAATATAAGCTCTGCTCAGCTCCTGCCTATAACAAATCTGTGCTTTTCACATTTATCTCCATAGGACGTAGGCACAAGCGCCATGAATACAGTGTTGGAATGGACCTTAACAGCCAGGTCCTGCTGCCACGTTGCTTGGTGTGCTTTGAGACTGCTGCAACGCTGATGGGCATCAGTGGAAACCTGAACAGCTAGATAAAGAACTTGGAATGAAATACAACAAGCAAAAGGAAGAGGAGGCAGGAGGCATTGTGTCTGAATTTCAGATGAAACCTAAAAGCAAGATGAGAAAAGCAACCTCATCTGAAAGGCAAGATTTCCATTTGGTATTCAGACAGGGCTGGCTTGGGGGGCCAGGTGGCTAGTACTGATATGTGTTGTCTGTGTATATATAAATCTATATACATATATATATATATACCACACACACACACAACATACACACACCCCACATAGACAGCACACATACACACCCCACATACACACCCCACATACAGACACCCCACATACAGACCCCCGACACATACACCACATACACACACAACACACATACCACACACACACACACACACACCACAAACAGATGCACGCACCAGACACACACATCCTGCTCTCTCTTGCCCCCTCTAACCTCCCTTCTCTCTTGCGTGCCTGCTCTCAGGCCCTCTCTCTTGCGTGCTCTTCCGTACCTGCTCTCAGGCCCTCTCCCTTGCGTGCCTGCTCTCAGGCCCTCTCTTTTGCCTGCTCTTTCTTGCTCCCTCTTAGCCTCTCTCATGCCCTCTCTCTCTCGCCTGCTCTCTTGCCCCTTCTCGCCCCTCTCTCTCTCTCCCCCTCTCTCTCTGACGCACCCCCTCTCTCTTGTTCTCCCGCTCTCTCTCTCTCGCTCTCTCTCTCCCGCTCTCTCTCTCTCTCTCTCTCCCGCTCTCTCTTGTGATCTGTATATCTATATGCATATAAATATATACATCTATATGTATATATATTGATATATATATATGCATATACACACAACCCACCACATATTCTTGCCCCCTTGCCCCCCAAGCCAGCCCTGCCTGAATGTCTAATGAAGACGCCTTCCGGGGGGGGGGGGGCGCTTTTTCATCTTATTACCTCAACCTCAGATTAAACTGAAAATAAATGATTCTTGTTTGAAAATACAGATTCTTTGTATGTAGTTTACAATTCATTATTTATTCTAACAGTAGCGTAGCTAGAAATGTGCAGGCCTCCTCATGTCTCTCTCGCTCTTGCCCTCTTTGCGCTCTCTCTTTGCGCTCTCTCGTTGGTCTCTCTCTTTGCTCTCTCTCGTTGCTCTCTCTCTTTGGTCTCTCTCTTTGGTCTCACTCTCTGGTCTCTCTCTTTGGTCTCGCTCTCTGGTCTCGCTCTCTGGTCTCACTCTTTGCTCTCTTGTAACCCCATATAACCCCTCCCTATAACTCCTCCTATTACCCCATATAACCTCTCCCTATAACTAGGGTAACCAGATTTTCAAAATTAAAAACCAGGCCGCATAATTTTTTTTTTTATTAATACAACAAATGACATTACTGAAAAATAAATATTATAATGATATTTGTCTAATAGCATCACCATTGATGTTGAATTATTATTCATTGAACCTCTGCCCATTTTCTCTCTCCCCCCATTATCCTCTCCCCCTCATTATATCTCCCTTCTCTCCCCTCCCCCATTCTCTCTCCCTCCAGCCCCCATTTTATATCTCCCTTCCCTCACCCATTCTCTCTCTCCCTTCCGTTGCCCATTATCCCTCTCCCCATTCTCTCCTCTCCCCCATCCATTCTCTTCCCTCCTCCATTTCCCCCACCCCCATTCTCTCCCCCCTCCTCCATTCTCTCTTCCTCCCCCCTCCTCCATTCTCTCTCTCCCTCCTCTATTCTCCTCACTCCTCCATTCGCTCTCCCCCTATTCTTTTTATCCCACCTTATTTTCTCCCTATTCTCTCTCTCCATCCCCATTCTTTCCCTCACCCCTATTATCCTCCCTTCCTCCATTCTCTCTCCCCCTCAATCTCCCTATTCTCTCCCTCCCCCCTCCTCCATTCTCTCTCCCTCCCTTCCCTCATTCTCTTTCTCCCCATTCTCCCTCTCCCCCCAATTCTCTCTCCCCCCAATTCTCTCTCTCGCACACACACACACACACTGCCACTAACCTGCACAGACACTCACACAGCCACTGACCTGCACAGACACTCACACAGCCACTGACCTGCAGACATTGTGAGTACTCTGCCACAGACACACACAGCCACAGACCTACACAGCCACTAACCTGCACAGACACACAGCCCTAACCTGCACAGACACTCACACAAGCCACTGACCTGCACAGTGTCACGACTGTGCTCGCCACAAACCTGGGTCGGACCGCGTGGCTGAGGTGGGGTTGTAAAAGCACCGACCTTAGACCGCGCAGGCTGATCCGGATTGCGCAGTTCGTAGTCGTACGTAGCAGGATCAGGATAGGAGAAGACAGCATCGTCGGTGGACACGCCAGGGTCAGGACTGGAGACATCAGGGTAAACGTTGTTCAAGCAGGCGTTCGGCAACAGGTAGTCAGGAGAGCCCCGCTTCAGCTTAGGAGTGCGGGAGTGGCCTCTGCGCGTGCGGCGACCATGGCCCATGGTACTGGTCTGAGGAGGTGGTAGACAGACCAGAGTAGCACACCGCCTAGCTGCACTGGTAAACCAGTGCTTCAGCGCAAGAGTCCTGAGCGGGCTGGGGAATCCTCCGTTTCAGCGCAGGAACCAGGACACGGCCTCTCTAGATTAGGGAAAGAGTAGGCCCCAGGAACCAGGAAGCTGAAGATACTCAGGGAAACCTCCGCTTCAGTGCAGGAAACCAGGAACAGACCGCTGCATGAATATAGCAGCCGGTCACAGGAAACAAGGAGCTGAAGTAACAAGGAGAGTACTCGGCTTCAGCACAGGAAACAGGAACTGACCGCTGCATGAGACTAGCAGCCGGTCACAGGAACCAGGGAGCTGAAGACAACAAGGAGAGTACTCCGCTTCAGCACAGGAACAGACTGCTGCGTGACACTAGCTGCCGGTCTCAGGAACCAAGGAGACAGACAAGACAAGGCTTATGGCAGAACACAGAGACATCCAGGAAGGACTATGCTCGGCAGGGAGCATTGTGGGAAGGCAACACTTAAAGGTCAGAGAACCAATGGCAGAAGGGGCGTGTGGCAGTATTGCTTTGGTGAGTGAATCCAGGCTGCAGTAAATATCATGGGAAGTGTTCCGGGACTGCACCTGTCTGCAAGGTAAGGCAAACAGTAAACCGAGGAGCGGATTCCTTACACACAGACACTCACACAGCCACTGACCTGCACAGACACTCACACAGCCACTGACCTGCACAGACACTCACACAGCCATTGACCTGCACAGACACTCACACAGCCACCGACCTGCACAGACACTCACACAGCACTGACCTGCACAGACACACACAGCCACTGACCTGCCCAGGCACTCACACAGCCACTGACCTGCACAGACACACTGCCACTTACCTCCACTGAATAACACACCATACACAAAGACTGACCATCACATAAACACACACAGACTGACCTACACACACTGTCCCACATGAACCAGCTCTCTGAGGAGCAGCCATGCAGTGCCCCCCTGCGGCTGTAACTGTAACAAGTTTCTCTCTTCATATTTCTAGCACAGTAACTCTGTTCCTGGCGATCCTGACCCCGCCCACTTATCACCAAGGCCCAGCCCCTCCTTCTCTGCACCCCCTTATGGCCATGGCCCCGCCCCCTCGTTCTCTGATGCCAAAACCGGGACATTTTAAAAAAATTCAAATAATTGTCGGGACATGTGCAGTAAATCCAGAACTGTCCCGGCTAACCCGGGACATCTGGTCACCCTAAATAATGGGTATTGGACCTTAACCCCGTGTTATCTGCCGTTAATGTGGGATAGAGCTCTGATGCCCCTTGTTGGAGCTTTGTGAAACCTCCTCAATAAGCAGCTGCATCACACCCCAAGCAGAATTTACTTCAGTGCCTATTGTATGGGTACATGTTTTTTTGTGTGTGAAATACCCTCCTATCCTCTTTTCCTTGGTCCGGCGCTGATAACTAGGGATGTGCATGGTTTTACTTATATTACCATGGGGTGAAAGAAATAGTATACTGTATAATGATTATTTCAAATTATTTATTAAAAAAAAATTGTAGTATGTCATTGTTTTACAAGTCAGCAATCAGCCCATTAACCATACTAGTTGACACTACATAAAGTTAGTCCTACTGCATATGGGACTGCATTTTTAAGCAATATTTTGGTTCACAGTCATAGGTTTGAAATTGAGGTATTAATTGCATTAACTAAGGCTGGGGGCGCACAAGAATTTCTTGGGGGGATGCGGTGCTTACAGAGGCCCCGCACTCTTCCCCAAACCATTTAAATTAAATGCCGGTGGACCATGCAAGGCCCCTCCCTCCCTCCCTGTAAGTTCCCTTACTTTGTGGGCGACGCATTGCCATGGAAATGCAATGTTATATGATGCCGAGACAAGGTAGAGGGAGGGGGGGGGGAGAGAGCAGGCAGGGGGCACAGACTGAAAAGTTTGTGCACCCCTGAACTAAGGCATCTACATAAAGTGGTGAACAAGTGCTATTATGTGCATTAAAGCAGAAGGTACTGTTGATCATTCCTAAGGGCTCGTCCAGGCTGAGAGCGAGCACACATGCGTGCGAACAAACACATTGAGACAGTGTGTTTGACCAGGTGCACGTGAGCACATGGCACTCAGCTGCTTGGCGACACAAATAAATTTGATCGCTCGCTGTTGCGTCACGTGAGTGGTTAGCCCAATGAGGGCGAACCAGCTCCTTACATTATAGCTGCGCCTCCCAACACGCCCCTCCCACCCGAGAAACAACTAGCTGGCCAGGAATCGCCCAGCACCATCCCACCCTGGATTAGGCCTTAGTGATGAGCAGCGAGTCTTTGGTGTTTGCTTTGTGATCACTGCTACATTTTCCGTCATCTTGGAGATGTTGTAGAACTGAAAAGCTAAGGCAGCTGCCTCTGCTAATCATTCAATGTGACCCAGTCCGAGAGGAGAAGAAAGGCCAGGGTGATGCATAAACGTGGCTGATTCACAGTGAAAGCCAGGAAAGCTTTTTTGATTTTTTATTTAAGCTGTCTGACCATCACGCCAAAAAGGGTAATTTAGATGATTATCTATTTTCCCAATAAACCTTGTGACCTGTTGCAGTGTGTTTGATGTCTGCTTGCTTAAATCTACTAATAGGAATGATAGAAAGATTAACTTAAAGGTCACGAAATTATAAATCAGCGAAGGGAAGGCTTGTAAATGAAACATGAGTACGTGTTACCAAAGGAAACTCTAAGGTTCATACCATTTGTATAGTTTTAACTATATATTGCCATGCCCAGTAGCACTCCTTTTTGACACTCATATGCAAATATATATATATTGTGGTTACTTTGGGGTTATATAAATTAGGAGCTTACTGGTTTTCTCTGTTCTGTCATACCATTTGTACAATTACTTGAAAGCAAACATATTTGGGACGTGATGATAACTTTAGTTCTTAATAAAGCAAGGATGGTAAAGTGATTATATAAAATCACAAATTATATCACAGTTTGAATCCTTAACCTCTAGGATCATGGGTGGACAACTCCAGTCCTCAATGGCCACCAACAGGTCTGGTTTTCAGGATATTCCTGCTTCAGCACAGGTGTCTCAGTCAACAACTAGATGCTAGTGTGATGCTGGGCTGCCTAGCATGCTTTGCAAGTCCTTCAGTCAATAAAGTGGATTTATATAAGGCATGTTAAACTGTAGCCACATTTAGTATTTGGATTGTCTGCTGATTGTCAAACTATTAATTGACTGACATAACTATACAGAGCTAATGCTGTGTATGAATATTCAAGTTAACATATTTGGTTTGTTCAGACATGAATCTCATTTCAGCTGCATCAGTTTGCAAGTTATTTTGTCAAATAGTAAATCCCTTATTTTAAGGGCATTAGTGACGTCACTGCGGTGACGGTCACGTGGGAACGCGACGGATAACACTTGCAGCTTTTGATTTTGTTCCATGTTGCAGATCTGTGAGCTACTTGGGACGTTTATTTCAATGGTGTCCCTGCAGCAATTCACATCAGGTTGTATGCTTTCAGCCTTATTAGAGGCAATATAGTTCCTAACAGCAGTCTTATTTACTGCTATCTGTGTGGGTTTTCGTTTAATCCACCTTACAATTAACCCCTTACATCCACTCTACACCATTATTATGGTGATTACTTATGTATAAGTGACACATTAATTGTTACTATTGGATAGCTTTACTTTGAGCCTCTTTGGGAACTAAGTATTAATGTGATACGGTGCTACTCTGCAGTGTTTTGTGGTGAAGCTAATTAGCATTGTTAGTATATTATGGACACTGGCCCCTCATGTTCTGACAGGGCTTTACACTTGTGTTCATACTAGCATTTTGTTTACCGTATACTGTCCGTTTCTTTCACACGGGGACTCTTTTATTTATTGTTTATTAGTTGTCATTTTATGCATTTCGGCAGTTTTTAGCATGTACTGCACCGACACACTTTATTCGAGCAAATACCCAGTATGTACCTGGCAGATACCTGGAATGCGCCGCTCCTCACCTCTGGCAAGCCCCGTTGCGTTTGCCTTCCCAGCCTGGGTTCATGCCTGGCTGACGGGCGGCTGATCTGTTAAATGATAATGATTAGGATTTAATAGGCTGCAATGCTTCGCGTGTCTACCAGATGGCATAAATTCATGAATTGTAATGCAGTATATATATATATACTGTGCAGTATTGCAGCCAGCGGGAATAAAATGCTTCAATCCCTGCTTGGAAAATACCTCAATGCACTCGGGCAGAAAACAGTCACAAACCTCAATACACCCGGGTATACCCGAATTTGTGGGACTAGCCGAGCTCGAATAAAGTGTGTCGCCAGTGTAATAAAATTGTATATGTTTTAGTTGTGTTATAGTTAGGATTACGTGGATATTTCCCATTTGGTCTGTAATAATTTGATATTAGTGGTACTAGTTATTTAACTGGTACTTTATGTACATTTTACTGTTTACAATGAGTGCTAGCTTTAGGGATTTGTCACTTGTCAACCTCTTGTCACTTATCAGTGTTCTCTTACGATTTTCCCTATGCACCGTTGATTTCTTTCTTCTGTAGTTGGTGAGCACGGTGTTTTTGTGTTTATTTTGAATATTCAAGTTAACATATTTGGTTTGTTCAGACATGAATCTCATTTCGGCTGCATCAGTTTGCAAGTTATTTTGTCAAATAGTAAATCCCTTATTTTATACTGTGAAATGATAGTTGTGATGATTCTGCAGAAATGTTTCTTTGTCGTGATTAAATTGTACAGATGTAGCAAGACTTGCTGTTTTCGGCACCCTGCAAGTCACGGGACCGCAACCGCGACTTCCCCCGATGCCGGAGGATTATCGCTGCGGTGGGTCAGATCCGGAAGCATTGACACACCCCACCCCACCCCACAGTGTGACCGCAGCGGCACTATCTCTGGAGCCGCAGCTTTAAGCTTTTTCAGTAACAGCTTTTTCAGGACAGTAAGTCTTGCTCCACCTCTATGTGAACATTCAAGAACAAACTGGCCACTTTGTTAGTTGCATTACATTAAATGGATGTTGCCACTTGTGTAGCTTAGGAAAACTAATTTTATGATGTAATGGATATAAGCAGGCTCTTGTACAGTGACCCTCATCTCAGTACATTTTCATGTTAGATTGCTCTGTAGTTTCTATTGGAAATGCATCTATCAAATACGCTTGCAAAATCTAAGGCATCTACTGTAGAATATAGGATCCTATTTGTCACGTCTGGTTTATCTACAGAGGTGATCTTAGCAACAAACAATAACTTCCTAATGTGTCCTTATTGTGGGTAGACCTAATGTGATTGTTTGTTTTCATGGATTTCTCATTTACCATATCTTAACATAATGGTGGATTTCTAACATTTCTCTGATGGTCTGTAGTACATATCAGGCAGCTTGGAGCCCCTCAGCGACGGGGCTTATGACCGCTGGGGCCAGGCTCCATCCTCTTCCCACCTAACCCCCACCCTTGTGGGGTCCCCTCACCCCTTGCGGGGTCCCCTCACCCCTTGCGGGGTCCCCTCACCTGTAGCTCTAGGAAGCGCATTGCCTCCCTCTCCCGGCCGGCCTGATACTGCTTCCCCTCCCTTCTGCACGTGCTCCCCTCCCCCTCCCCCCCCCCCCATTTTTCTTTCCACCATGCCTCGGGGGGGGGGGGGCTTAGGGGATTTAAACTGGGGAGGGAGCGGGAAGGCTGTCAGGCACAGGAAGGAACTCCCACCCACCCGGCCCTTTGTGTGATAAACGTGACAGAATTTAATTATATTGTGTATGCTGTATTTTTTTTTTTCCCTTTCTGAATGTGTGAAGGACTTTGATGTTGACATACCTGAGGTGGACATTTTAAAGGCAGGTGTTGTTGGCTTAGTCACGACGGCTGTTGGGGGTGTGAGTGCACGGTAACCTTGCCAGCAGGGGCTCTATGGTGCAGATAACCCCTAAAGCCTTCGGGTGGGGAGCGAGTGGGCAGGGCTCATTTGTGTGTGATTCCCTGAGCCCAGTATCGCTTAACAGCCGGGCCAATGGGCGCCCGGCTTGGTGGGTGTGCGGGCCATGGTTGGGGTGCCAATGGCCTTTACCCGGGCGGGAGAGCACGCTGGCAGAGGTAGCACTCACCAAGGTTTATTATTATTTGTGTAAATAAAGCCGTAGCCCTTGAAACTCCAGACCTTTGTCGTGTGTTTATTTATATGTTTGGGGGGGGGGGGGGATCAGAGGGGGAGCTTCCTCGCAGGCTCCGAGGTCATGCTCCTTTTGTCAAATGTAAGAAACTTGTTTATATTGCATGCAAAAGTTGGTATGTACCTTTTATCTCCTCTAACTCCTTGTTCTTTACATATCCACTTGGATGGTACTTGGCTCCATAAATGAAGAGGTTAATGCAATCCTTTTTTCTTCTCAAAATATCCTAAAATCAAAAGAAAAACATTGCTTTACATAAGTGGTTTAAAAATGTGTACCAAGTTGTACTCCAATTTAGAGATTGCCGGGGGAGAGCGCGGGGTCTCTTACTTCCTCCTGCGGCATCCAAAGGTGACACGCTGTCATGTCAATGTGACATCACATTGTCATGTAAACGCATCGCCACGTGACGTCACTACGCTGAAAGAGGTGGAGTCCCAGGCCGATGGCTGTCCGCAATCCACCACTGCCATGCAATGATCATTTTAGTGTCTGGAGTAGCAGTCTTGCTTTCCTTCTAACACTTCGAAGGCTATTTACACCTGCGGCATGCTTTTAACTTAAATAGCCTAATCACTGTGCTGGTCCCTAATTTATCTTGCTCTTTATAAATACAATCTTGCCTTTAATTGATTGCAGGAATTGCTATTGTGACCGCAAGCAATCCTAATTATTAACCTGTTTAGTGAATCAGTTTAAATGAAACAGAAGAGACCTGCAAATCCCTGTGTGCCGTGCGAGTGGTGAATTAGTGTGAACATTACATTACAAAGTATATAAAACAATATTGACAATGACTACTTATTGGTCATTTTAAATAAAAGTATATATATATATATATATTTATTTATGTATACATGTGTATATATATATGTGTATATATCTTGTGTCTGTATAATATCTTGTGTGGTCTCTCTCTCATCTTCTGTGTATCTTTCTCTCTCTCTATTTCTCTATCTCTACCTGTACTTTCGCTAGCTCTTCTACCATGCTCTTTCACTCTGTCTCCTCTCTATTCTCAGTGTCGTAGTCCTCTCTCTCTCTTCTCTGCTCTCTTCGTCTCTCGTCTCTCCTCTCTCTCTAGCTTCTCTCTCTCTCCTCTCTCTGTGGTTTCTCTCTCTCTCTCTGTGATCGCTCTCTCTCTTCTCCTCTGTGCTCACTCTCTCTCCACTCTG
This sequence comes from Ascaphus truei, assembly GCA_036426205.1. Classification (NCBI taxonomy): domain Eukaryota; kingdom Metazoa; phylum Chordata; class Amphibia; order Anura; family Ascaphidae; genus Ascaphus; species Ascaphus truei. The sequence continues at coordinate 317,303 of WSYH01000052.1, forward strand.
CTCTGTTCTCCCTCCTCTCTTGTCTCTCTTTCTCTATTCTCTCTCTCATCTCTGGTCCTTTCTCTCTTCCTGTTCTCTCTACCTCTCTGTTCCATCCTCTGTTCTCCTCTCCTCCATGTCTCTCTGTCATCTCCTCTTCTCCTTTCCTCTCTTTGGTCTCTCTCGTTTCTCTCTCTCTCTCTTCGGGTGTCTCTCTCTCGCTCTCTCTCTCTCTGCTGTCTATCTCTCTCTCTCCTCCATCTCTCTCTCTCTCTCACAAATCTCTCTCTCTCTCTCCCTGCCTCCATCCTCCATACCTCCATACTACATCCCTGACACACACACATACAGATGCAGCCACGAGTATCCGAACACTTGTCTTGGAAAATCTGGGGCAATCTCCCAGTAATGCTACAATATTTTTGCGGGGGTTCTTGCAGTCCCATTCAGTTTGAATAACATTATACCATATACCATAACAATAACAATAACACACAATCTCCCTTCTGGCACTATATCCCTGGGGCACCTAACACAGCCTGATTTCCATCCAGAGATACCTAGTGTGAGTGTGAGGGCAGAGCTACCCTTCCTTGTGTATTGGTGGTGCACGTGGGTACCTTCCTTGGTACTCGTGTACACCAGGGAATTCCTCTAAGGAGATAAGCAGCATCCGTGATTCCACGATGCTGGGCCTCCAACACAATCCCCTCTCTCCTTACTTCCAGCAGTAGTACCTCCCCTGTAGCTTGTCCTGCTCCGTCACTCCGCTGGCGCTCAGGCTAACAGACAAGTCCCTGAAGTATGGCCGTCCCAACAATACTCAGATAGAGCATATCAGGGCCTAGCTCAGGCCTAGGGGGCGTTTCTGGCCTAGTTCCAGGCAGCCTACTGGCTCCCCGGACACAACCTATCCCCGCTTAGTCTCAGGCAGCTCTGACCTTGCGGACTCCAGTCCCACAGGATATCCTATCTGGGCAGAGTATATCCTGTGCCTCTGTTTTGAGTCTGTTTAGGTGTACCAAGATGGCCACCGCACCGCTGAATAGGGGTCCTAGAGTCTATAGTATTCTTAAATACAAGTTTTTCTTTTGCAATTACTATTGAGTGCTGTTTCTTGATTTCTCTATGTGGGAAACATTTTGTTCTATTTATGCTTATGGAACATGCACCAGAAAATAATATTTAACACCCCATTCCCTATCCCTACGGGGAATAGCGGTAATTACGGTCACTGGTGCTACCTGTTAGACTTACAGAAGGCCTGTACCTCCGCTCCTGGGGTGACAGTGTGTTCTCTCTTTCTCTCTGTGGTACAGCGCCTCCACCTAATGAAGATCCCGTGTAGCAGGGTGGCTCCTCATAGGAACTTGTATACCTTTATGGTATACCCCAATAACACACTCACAACCGGGTATATAATAACTCTTTTACTGTGGTCCCACAATAGGCCCAAATATTACCCACAGACACAATACAACAATAACAACAATAACAACAATAATAACAATATGAATGGCCCTGGGGTAGCTAGCCCCAATAATACTTTGGGTGCTTTGGCACCTACAGATGCAGCGTCCATTATTTTAACAAATCCCGAATCCTTTTTCGTATGCTCTGCTGTATTCCACGCGGTATTCACGCTGCCTTCACGCCGCCTTCACACCGCAGGCAACCGCTGTTTACCGCGGTTGATTTGTTTTAATTTAAGGGTTTCGGATTTCTTTGGGTGCAATTCTTTGCGTATCCGCCAGGTGGCAGAAATGAATGAATTGTAATGTGTACAGTTCTGTCTGTGCTACTGTGTCAATTTGCAGGTGTTGAAAAAACAGATAAAAACCAAGTCTACAGTACCATAGTGGTCCATTGTGTTTCGACCTTGAAGACGTTATCAAATTTAGGCCTAAGTACTTTGTTTCACTTCTCCCTATTGAGTATTTTGCTGGATTGGCAGTCAGGCCTCCCTTTCTAATGGACCTTAATACTGCTGACACTTTATCTAAATGTGTTTCCCAATCTGTGGAATAAATGACTACGTTGTCAAGATAGGCTGCTGCATATTTGTTATGGGGTAAAAATATCTGATCCATTAACCTCTGGAAGGTAGCGGGAGCACCATGTAATCCAAACGGCATGGTCCGAAAGTGAAACAGACCAAATGGCAAAAGCAGTCTTTTCGTGTGATTTTTTTGTTAAAGGGATCTGCCAATATCCTTTGGTCAGATCCAACGTTGTGATATACTTGGCTTTCCCTAGCCTCTCCACAATTCATCCAATCTGGGCATGGGGTACGCATCGAATTTAGAAACCACATTTACTTTTACAGTGTAGCCCCATCAGTCTTGGGGACTAACATGATGGGGCTACATCACTCCGTGACTTTTCTATCACACCCAATTTGAGCATGTTTTCTAGTTGAGTTTCTACAACTCCCCTTCATTTTTCCAGAATTCGGTAAGGTCTCTGTTTCACTTTCTTTCCTTGTTCCGTTTCGACATGGTGTGCAATCAAACGTGTTTTCCCTGGTAATGGAGAGAACACATCAAATTGTTCCACCGTATTTGTTGCCTGTGTTTTCTGTTCCAAGGACAGATTCTTCCCCAGTTGGACACTCTCCTTTTTCCTACCAGGGTCTACTTGTGGTCCCAAATCTAACTCCTTTTCTCCTATTGACACAAACAAACTTTCTTGAGCTTTACAGGGCTTCAAAAGATTTATATGATACATGTGTTTCTCTTTTCTTTTCCCTGGCTGTAATATTTCGTAGTCTACGGGTCCAACTTTTCGTGCTACCTCAAAGGGTCCTTGCCATTATGCCAACAACTTAGACTCTGTAGTTGAAAGAAGATGCAAAACTCTATCCCCTGGCTGAAATTCTCCTGTGCGAGCCCCTCTATTATAATTCCTTTCTTGTACTATTTGTGCCTCTCACAAATCTTCCTGTGCAAACACCACTAGGCTGTCTAACCTTTCTCTTAGTTTCAATACACACTATACTACATTATTTACCGTTGGGATTTGTTCTTCCCACATTTATTTTACCAAATCCAGGAGTCCTCTTGGTTGTCTTTCATAAAGTAACTCAAAGGGTGAAAACCCTGTGGAAGACTGGGAAACTTCCCGAATGGCAAAGAGAAGAGGTGAAAGTAGTTCATCCCAATGCCATGTCTCAGTGGACATAAATTTCCTTAACATATTTTTAAGCGTCAAGAATATACACACAAAGCGCACCAGGGATTAATAAATACCCAAAAGTAGAATATATAAATAAATTCCAAAATAGAATTAAGGTAGTAAAATATTTTAATAAGAGGTCTTACTATACCATATGCTTAAAAATATACAAGACAAGCGGTTCCAACACCGCTATAGCAGAGTTGTATATACTCCTACTACATACACATAATGCACAAACTCAATGAACATACAGTATAAAGAGACTAACAAGTCTCAAACACCACCAGACTAAGCCTGACGAAGCACGCTGTTGCGAAACGCGTTGAGATCACGAGAGGCCACTCAACACGCTCACTGTTTGGCTGAGGCAGGGACCCAGGAAGCTCGGCGGAGTAGCAATCTCCGCGGCTAGTGCGGTCCGGACACATCAGCGCCAGCAAGCTGCCTCCTCGCACTTTTCTGGTTAGTACTTGTCTCCCTCAATACAGTATCATCGCCCAGCTTTGACATTACACTTTATCTGGGTGTTTAAATGCCAGTCTGTTGGTGTTTGAGATTTGTTAGTCTTTTTATATGTTCATTGAGTTCATCCCCTTCTTTCTGTTTAAGGCTGTAGAACTTAGCTTGTATTTACCTAATTTTAAGACCTGCTAAGGAACAGATGATTGTTATTATGTCCTGATATGTAAAACCATGGAATTCAAAGAGGGTGTACTTTCTTTTTCACACACCAGTATATATACACATACATGTAGCCCTCTTTCCCATGACTAAGGGAACTACGCGTGCTTATATACCTCTTTGCTCACAGAAGGCCTCTGCCTCCGCCACTGGGAGCCGTGTGGTGAGCTATTTCTCCTCTCGGTACAGCGCCTCCACTTATGAGGGATCCCAGTGATGACAGGATAACCCCTCACAGGAACCAATCACAGTAATAAGTGATACACACACAGGTATATAACTAATGTTTACTGACACACGCACATATAATAACAATAATGATAACAATACTACAATGCAATACCCACACAACACCCAACACCAAGAGTGAGTCTCCCAAAGTACTGAAGGTGCCCTGGGCACCTGTAACCCGATGTCCACATGAGCAGGCCCACCCAAATGTGAGGTAGCACTGCCCCCCTTGTGTTGTGATGGTGCACAGTGGTACCTTCCTGGCTACGACCAGGGATTTGTGGCGATCCTCTATTATCAGAGCTGCAGCCGTGATCCCACGATGCAGGGTCTGCAAATTCCCCTTTCTCCTTACAGGTTGTGATGAGCCTTGTGGGGGAGCTTCAGCAGGAGTATCTCCCGTAATGGCTATAGGTGTGGCCTGGTCCCAGACCGCATGCTGCAGGACGTCGCGTGGTGTCCCTCCGATGACGCAGTGACTTGAGTCAGGAGTCTCTAAGAGGGAGTGTCTCTATCTAGGGTCTTCCCTACCACACTACTATTAGTAGGGGCCAGGGCCTAACTGGGGCCTTAGGGTAACGCTCTGGCCTAGTCCAGGGGCTTACTTGCTCCCTGTACATGTCCTCTCCCCTTGCTGTGCCAGGAAAAAGTAGAAATGCAGCCCTAAACACACCATTTCTATTACGTACATAGGATCCAGCAGTTTTAGCTGCCGCAGGACACTCTAACATGGTTTTATAAAGAGCACACATGGGGATCGGGCATACAGAAGGTAATTGAGATTTTTAAGAGAAATTTCTAGGATTGTGCCCGTTTTTTACTTCTATACATACAGTGGCTTCCCTCCTCTTTACACATCATTTTTATTGGCAATTTGCTACAGCATATTGCATGTGCTGTGATTTTCCAGACTGATTGAATACTTAGTCCGAATTATAATTGTCTATTATTAGTGAGTGGAATAAGTTAAACCAATTATGTTCAGGTCATGCAGGGACGTGTGAGAATAACCGGGGCTGGTCTTTCTGCATTCTCTTAAAGCAGCTTCAGTACACTAGGAAAAGAGCAGTAATAGCCATTATGGTCAAGAGAAAGAAATCACACTGAAAAGGAAATGAGGGAATGCATTTTTCTGAAGAAGCCACTTCAAAGCTCCAGTAATATTAGAGAATCGAGCTGCCAGGATAAATGTGTATTTGTATATAGCACATATAAATACCACTTGTGAGCACATAAGCATCTCAGACAGGTCTGCAACCCTGTTTTTCTCCATTACCTCTTAGCACAGGAGTATGCAAACTGGCGATGAGAATTTTTTTTTTGGGGGGGGGGAAGGTGTAGGGTATGGGGGGCGCGGCATTTACAGAGCCCCCCCCCTTCCCCAAAGCATTTAAATGAAATGCCGGGGATCACGCGAGGCCTCTGTAAATTACTTACCTTGGCTTCAGTTGTCTCATCAAATGAAGCCGCGGGGTCACGTGACGTGATGTCACATGGCCCCGCTGTGTCATTTGACGCCGTTTCCTAGATAAGGGGGTGGGCACAAGCACTGGGGCTGAGCAGGCAGGGGGGCACAGCGCAGAAAGTTTGTTCTCCCCTGTCTTCGCATACAGTGCTTCCACTGCAGCCAGGGATTCTGGGTAATGAAATGCAAATGAGCACACAGTGTCACTTTTTGCTTCTTATCCACATTCAGACTTGTTAAAGGTTTAGACATGCATGACCCTGTCCCGTGCGTTATCATTAAACACGATTAAAATGACAAATGATGCCCTGAAAGCCATTGATGAGGATGTTAATATTTTATGATGTATTCCTCATGGCAATGGAATTACGCTGAATACTATATGTTATAGGAGTTGTGTCTTATTCATTCAACTGTAAGATTTGCAATGCAAAATCACAGAAGGCAATTTGATGCAATAAAAATATAGTGAGTCTTATTCTGTAAGCTGCAATAGCGTTGATCTGGTACTACAGTATCACACAGAAAGCCTAATTGACTTCATGAAACTATTTAAACTATTCAACTCGAGGTGATAATGTATAATTTGATACTCTTACTTCCTCAATCTTTTACAAAACTGCATAGCTCATGCATTTGCACAGCCAGACAAATTGCTTGCTAACAGGCCATTTGTGCATGTTTAAGGGAACTGTTTAGAGAATACCGCAATATATCTTTTCATGTGAAAATTCGATTGACTTCAGTGAGCTTCTCTGTGCGTTGCTGCACCGATCAATACTATCACAGTTAGTGAATAACCCCCTACATCTGCCCAGTTAACTTTCCAAACCTGCTACAACGTATGATTAAATTCACAATTCATGGATGAGTTCATTTTACAGATGTAGCCAAGGTTTTCGGTCCTGGTGCCGCGATATTGTGTGATATTCTGCGTTATCACTGCTATGGAAACGATGGGATATTCGCAATAGTTTGCGTTATCAGTAGCTAAAATAAAGCTTGCTACAGCTGTCCAATTTAATAACAGACATACATTTAGTGGCAGGAGTGTCAATATGTCCCTGTTAAGGGAGTGTATGCATTCTGCCTTTATCGTTGTTGTACAATTGTCTTAACAGCTGCAGTTTGATTGTCTAGAAAATCAGAGAGCTACTGTAATGTGCACCTCTACTCATATAAAAGCTGTTTATTGCTGTGTCCAGCTTTACATTTTGTGCTATTACATTTGACAAAGGCTAATAATCATTTGTAAATAATTACGAGGATACATTTACTGTAGTCATTTTTCTTTCATCTAGAGCAGGGGTAGCCAACTCCAGTCCTCAAGGGCCACCAGCAGGTCAGGTTTTCAGGATATCCCTGCTTCAGCACAGGTGGCTGAATCTGTGGCCCAGTCTTGATACCCTGGAAACCTGACCTGTCGGTGGCCCTTGAGGCCTGGAGTTGGCCACCCCTGCTCTAGACTCTGTATGATTATTTTAAGGGATGCACAGTATCTGCATGAAACAATTCACTATTTACATCAAAGAGCAAAGTTAAAATGTGGTGGTTGTGAGTCATGTACAATTTACAGTTTCTGAAGTGTATGTCCCCTTTTGAGAACGTATACTGGTTAAAACTAGATTTTACACTAGGAAATATGGGATCTATTAAGTGGAAAAGATTGGAATGCATGAGTACGTATGTAAGCACTAGTGGGGGTAAGGTCAGTTATTGGAACAAAGATCACTTGACCTTTTAATCGAGTTTGAAAGCCATTTACATACCTTTGCATAACATTTTAGTGCCAGCACTGCACAAACAACTAGTTTCTAAAGAAAATGTCCTAATGTGTTCAGTGAATCTGACTTTCATTAGATTTAACTTAATTTAGGGAATTTTATGTTGGAAACTCTTCTCCTTTCTCCAATGGTTAGCTTAGCATTAAGTGATTGAAAAAACTGATGTGCAAACTGGCTATGGTGTTGATGGAACCAAATGGTATAAAACCATGAATATAAATCAGAAAAAGTACTTCAAAATTGTTCTCTAGTGATAACCTCTTACATATACTCTTTATTGGTCCTACGGTTAATGTTAAGCATAGGATTCCAATCTTTGTTCAGATAAACCACTCCTCAGAAGAAATTAAATGCTGGCTATTATGGTTCATTATAAGAGAATAGATATATCCTTATCAGAACAAGTACTACTACTATTTATGTAACAAAGGTAACTGTTAAAACATTGTGTAACGGTATAGGTTAAATCATAGTTGCGTTATTTTTATTTTATTGTATTCTTTAATTTTCCCCTGTACAATCCACACAATTATAAGTAATTGGCTAAGATGCCGCTAAGATGCCGATCGATCCGTACTCCTGTGATCAAACGGTGAAGATTTTGCTTAGGGGTTCACTAAATGGCCGTCAGTGCAGCAGAAGAGGACCAAAGATGAAAAGTTCTGTGGGGAAGATCATGGGACCAGGCAGTCACTAGATACAATTGGTGCACTGCTAGAGAGAGGGCGGGGCTCAAAAAGGGGTGTGCCAGAGCCTGTTTCAGAAGAAGAAGGGGATGTGACTTTGTAAATGGTTGCTATAGAAACAAAAAATGCTTGTTACATTATAATACATTAAAAAAATCATTCCGAGTTTTTTTTATAATGCTACAAGTAATTTCTCATAGTACAGAACTGATTTAAAAAAAATAAATAAAAAAAGCTAGGATATTGCTTGGACTGCAGCTTTAACCAGGTACAAGTCTTCACAATCTACCTCTTGACATTTTCAATCAGCCCTAAAAATTCATGCATTATTTTTCTGACTAACGATTTCATTAATGTATCCAGGTGCTTGCGTCCGTTAAACAATCGAAAGCCAGGTTATGGTTTAAAGCACCAACCCGCCTTTGGTCTTATTTAATCGGATGCATTGTGCTAATTTATTAATCTCATTTGTTATCTACAGCACGTGCTCTTCCTATTGCATGGTGTAAGATATGTGATAACTTATTCATTTATTTAAGAATCCTCATGTAGATTTTAGAGTGACGTCATGACCTGGATGTCTTGGTGCGAATCAGAATGGGAATGATTGTTAGATAGAGGATCATAATCTTTGACATTAATTTTCCTAAGATTTACATAACTGCATTAATCCAACTTGTATGACATACAGTACACAGTGGTTTTAAGGATCCCTGCTGCAGCTGTCATAGCTCTATCTATTGCTTTACATGACCGGAGTGTGGATACCAAGCCTTTTTTTTTCCTGTGCCTATCTGTGAACCAACTACAATACCATAATCTTAAAACCATACACCAGCTCACATTGATGACTGAATTCTATTAATTCTACTGACGATGGAGAATATTTGATTGTTTGCAAGTTGCAATACATTTTGTTGGAGCAATATATAAAACAGCCAATGTAATCAATGAGAGCTGCATCTGTAGGAGCCACAAGCCTGCAAATAAACTACATGTCGCTTAAAGAATGACCAGTAATAAACCTCTTTAAATGTTTTCTTCTAGCCCTCTACTGTATGTATGAACAATTAACAGATCTAATAAAAATTTAACAGGCATACTTAAATACTTAAATACAAATGTTGATGAAGAGGAACACATATTTTCTTGTTTAATATGATGTTGAATTGGAAGTAATTTTATTTCATAGTTTATGATAACCTTTTAATCGACCAACATATTAATAATACAACGTTTTATTGTGCACACTGTAGAAACGTCTTCAGATCTAGCCTGGAGATGGAAGGCTTAAGTACACAGCGCGTGAGGTTCATCACAGCAGGGGTCTTCCTCTCTGAATGAGGTGTTCATTGGCATATTGTATCTGGTGTATTAGTCCATGGATAAGGTGTTGAGAGGATAAGTAAATTGAGGCAGGGGTGTTGTCCTCCGGTATTGATGTGAGGTGCGAACAATAGGCACCTTCCCCTAGCATGTGCTGTAGGTGTTTAAAGGTTTCCATAGACTGAGTCAGGATTCCACAGTCCTGATTCAAGCATTTTTTTCCTGAAGTCTAATATACTGATGTTTTTCCCCATGTCCTGAGAATTACTGAAGCTACCTCTTAGAACTAATACCAATAATAAATCATTAGTACAATGTCTGAATAATATTGACCAACTGATGATGCAACGTCAGGGTCAGATATGGTGTATCTGTAAATTAATAGTCGAAGGAGAAAATATCGCCGTTGTAGAAGTAAAACTCAATAAAGCAGCAGTCCAAGCAGCCATTTGAAAAAATTACAAATAAATAATGATGTTGCCCTTTAATATGTGCATCAAAGCAATCCACACAATAAGTGATTAGCTAAGTTGCCAATCGATCTGTTCTCCTGTGATCGGCAAAGATTAGGCACATGGGTTCACTAAATGACTGCAGGAGTATTGTCTCAGTATCTGTGACTTTGTAGATAGTTGCTATAGAAGCAAAAAAGGCTTGTTACATTATAATACATTAATAATGTCATTCAGAGTAGTTTTTTTATTTTAAATGCTACAATTATTTTCTCAGTGCAGAACTGATTTATAAAAAAAAAACAAAAAAACACACATATAGTAGGATATTGCTTGGTCTGCAGCTGTAAATGCCTTTTCGTCAAAAACTCACTTAATGCAAGTCCCGAATTGGAATTTCTTGAATCTATTGAAAAACTCATTAAGTGCCTATTTAGTCATTATTCAGAGTTACCAAAACATAAAATTCTTAAGTATGATTTTGAAATAATGTCAAAAAGAGCATTTAATCACCTTTTCCACGGTAGTTCATGACTTTTACCTCTGCAACGACGATATACCACAATTTTGGAATTAGCTGTCTCTGACACATTTCAAGTATTTTCTCTTGCATCAATTAGCATCAGGTACACGTCTGAAACTTGATATCTGTGATTCATATGTTTGATTCTGATCTTATAGGCACATAGATTAATATCAACTCAGATGTGATGGTTCTTCTGGCACAAAGTAACAGTAGCAGTTACAGGCACTACAGCTGCGGCCGCCTTTATCCTAATGCGGCCGTAGCCACGTCGCTCTGATAACTGCGGCCAGATGCGGTATGTTTTGGTTTTTTTCCGGATCGATTTGCGATATGTTAGCCATATGTTAGCGCTCGGATTTTTAGCGCTGGCCGCAATACTGTAATACCGTCTAAAAACTCAGGCGGGCGATCGCAATCTGTTGTCTTAAAAGTCTAATAGCAATTCAACCTACAGTACGATACATTTTCTACAAGTCTGTGTGCGCGCGCAGTAATTATAAATTGGAATATTTATACAGTATTACAAAAATATAACGTCGCGTCTTCTTCGACTATAAAATTATCACATTTCTATATGTATTATTTAGTAATCAATTCTTTTACTTCTTTTGATACTGTTTTTATATTATGCGAGTACTGTACAGTATGTCTCATTTGAACATTGTTGAAATGCATAGGCGTGTTACAGTATCACATTTCGGCGCATTAAACATTATGATGACGTTTTGAAAATATTTCTTTGAACTGATAATCCATTATACAGCGCTCTCCCCCTCGCCCCCGCACACACACAAGGCTCAAGGATTTCAACTTCTTATCTACACCTCTTCCACACCATTCATTTGTAATGGATGGCTTTCTGGCTTGAATCTTTCTGAGCATGGCCTTACATTCCTGCGCATGGGATCTTGTTGATTATTAATGCGCATGCGTGTATAACTTCCCATTCAATTAGAAGTTCTAGTCTGGATATTATGAGAATCACTCAGTACTGTTGTTTTTAATGTGGCACTAGACATGCTTTATGAGGTGGGTGGCATAGTACTGTGATTTTTCTTTGGGGGTGTGGGGATCAAAACATTATTCTAACCTGTTGAAAATATGTCTTTGAACTACAGGTAATCCTTCATACAGCTTCACCCCCTCTCCCCCCCCCCCCGCACACACACAAGGCTCAAGGATTTCAACTTCTTATTGACACCTCTCACAAACCATTCATTTTCAAATGGTTGGCTTTGTGGCTTTAATCTTCCCGAGCCTGCTCTCACAGTTTTGCGCCTGCGTGTAATTCTCTTTGGGACCTGGGACCTTGTTGATTATTAATGCGCATGCATGTATAACTTCCCATTCAATTAGAAGTTCTACAGTAGTCTGAAAATAAAAGTATTTTTTTTCTCGACATGTGATGTGCCTGCATAACAATTCTTGATATTCTGAGAATCAAGTTTTACAAATATATATTTTTTTCGGTTATTGACATGGGCTTGCATAGCAATTCTGGATATTATGAGAATCAATCAGTACTGTTGCTTTTTAATTCTACACTAGTCATGCACGTTCTTTATGAGGTGGGTGGCATAGTACTGTGATTTTTATTTGGGGGCGTGGGGATCAAAACATTATGCTGACCTGTTGAAAATATGTCTTTGAACTACAGGTAATCCTTCATACAGCTTCCCCACCTCCCCACCGCACATACACAAGGCTCAAGGATTTTAACTTCTTATCGACACCTCTCACAAACCATTAATTTTCAAATGGTTTGCTTTGTGGCTTTAATCTTCCTGAGCCTGTTCTCACAGTTCTGCGCCTGCGTGTAATTCTCTTTGGGACCTGGGACATTGTTGATTATTAATGCGCATGCGTGTATAACTTCGCAATCAATTAGAAGTTCTACAGTAGACTGAAAATAAAAGTTGGCAGCTGGCACTGGTGCATTGCTTGCCTGGGACTGATGATTATTGGTTGGTTTTACCATGACCTTTCACCTTGTGAAGTCTCCATGATCAAAGATACTGGAAAATTCAGGCGCAACACACCAATACCCTCCTCTAACACTGGGTGCGGGATCAATACGAAAAAAACACGGATCGATACATAACTTTCTCCTTATTCACGCTTCCACACACGGGGATCTGGTAAAAATTTGTAAAAGTCATAATTTTCGATAAAATATTGATAAATTTGACCAACTGTGGCCATCTTATCATCTGCTGCACTAATTGCTGTCCATATTAAATAAGCGTACGTTATGTCGGGTTTTTTGAACACAGACTACAGTGGTGTACTTATCTCCGGACCTCTCTGGACAATAGAACAACAGACACTTTGTGTTAAGTTTTTAATATGAAATGCCTAAATAGATACAGTGTTTTAACTTCTTCAGTACCAAGGTCAATTCACAATGGACCACTGTGGTATTTTTTAAACACCTGCAAGTCGACACATTACTGAAGCGCATGTATGTAAGAATTCATTACAATTCATGAATATCTGCCACCTGGCGGATACGCGAAGAATTGCAACTAATAAAATCCGAACCATTATCATTAAACAGATCAAGTGCGGGTGAGAGCGGGTAACGGCCGGCATGAATACGGCATGAATACGGCATGAATGTGGCATGAACGCGGTCAAGCGCGTGGCATTCTGAAAAAGTCACCGGAAAATAACCGAGAAGTTTTCAAATAAAAGCGGCCGCGGCTGTATGTTACAACTGCATTCTTCCTTTTAATTGATTCATAGAAAAATATTTTGAGCATACAGAATGTCAATGAATGAAGGCATGTTGCCTTGGTTGTGCCTACTTAAGCTCTAAGGCCGAGGCCCCGCTGCACGCGCTGGCGTGCCTGCACGCACTTCACTGCGATCTGCGGTCTTTAGGGAGCCGGTTTTAGGTGCAGGGGCGTGGCCAAAATGGGTCGGGTGGGTGGGAGGGGGGCCATGACAGAGGGGCGTGATGGACGTGACTGTTTACATTTCACACTGCATTTGTAGTTCTCTAATCTTACGATAAAACCTCAGATGTTGGCGAACCAAACCGTGAGACCTTTGCTTCCTGTGAAGATGGGTCATCATTCTCTTTCTGACTAACATTAATACCCAGAATACCTGCAGGCCACCCCCCTGCCGGCGATCTCCCCTCCTCATTGGCTCCATGCTACACCACGTGACGTGTTGCCACTCGGGATCACAATCCTATTGCATCCCCTGCTGGCTGACGTGTCACAGTGCGTAGTGAGCCTTGCAGTGAGGTGGAACTGGGGCCGGCTCGGGAGGAAGTCAGGAACTGGTGACTGACGTGCACGCGGTTGCGCGTGCCGTCGGATGCAGCGATACCTCAGCCTTAGGCATGGGTGCTCAACTCCAGTCCTAAAGCCTGCAAACAGGTCAGGTTTTCAGGATATCCCAACTATAGCACAGATGGTGCAATCAGAGGCGCTATATATAGTAGAGAATTAGACAGCAGAATCTAAGCTATCACTACTCTCTACCAGTATACAAGTCAATCAGTTCTAGTCAAATATTTCTTTCAAATATCAATATGCACATCTTGTTCAAAATTATTCTTCAAACTCTCCTTATTTGTCTATTTTAATCTTTGTAAACCACATCATTATTATCACCCATATATTTGCTAAAAGGTGAGCAAATGATATAAATACTTGCATGGAAAGCATAAAACTACATTATGATTTTTTTCATAGTCCAAAACCAATCGGGTTTTGGAAAAACCAAAACACAAAAGATTTTTGAACCAAAACATGGGATCAAGTGCCCATCAATATAATAATAATAATAATAATAATAATAATAATAATAATAATAATAATATAATTGGGCTGTGTACACATCACTACACATAGCATTTGTGCTCTGAAGAGTTTAGAAATGTAATTTTCCTTTAGCATTAACCTTAAAGTTACCCTTTCAAGGTTACATAATGCTAATGCTGTGATTTAAACTGCTTTCATCCACCTCAAAGGCATTTCTATAACTTCACCTCCGCTTGTACACTGGGTATATTATTAGAGTGATGGGAATTATACAAATGTAGATATAAATGATTACACTGCTCAAAAATGTGTAAAAGCGTAGGTTTAAAGGAGGCTATGGGGGGTTTTAATTAAACTGCGATAGTGACGATCAGAGCACTATCGCATGGAAACTCCCATTAGCTGCAATGAGAGTTTCCATTTAATAGGTCCCCAATTGGCACTACCACAGATTAATGTAATGAACAATCCCTTATGCATCAAACAGACTACATTAAACCGATGCAGAGCTTCAGTTTTTGTTCTGCTGTGCAGTGTCAGCAGTTTCGATGCTCTTAAAGTCATTTCAAAGGCAAGAAGCCCTTTTTTTCAGATTTAAACATTAACCTCCAAAGACTTTTAGTTCCTTATTCAGAAATCAGCAGTCAACCTTACCTCGGGCTATCTGACCTACAGTTGAAAGACCAATGATGTACAGATCTTTAAACAAGAGGGTTTCGTAACCACTGAAGTACTAAAGAGGCACTATGGAAGTTTATACCAGCTCAAATTACTCATAATCTCAACTTCCTAAATAAAGTGGAAATCCTGCATGTGGAAAAAGATGAAGAATATGTAATTACATTGATTTTACTTGTAGAAGAAACTTGAGAGGTTTGGAAAGTTCTGTACACTAATTTATTTTGGTGAATAATTTCATCTATGAAATAACCTAATGTTGGTCACCTAAAAGATAATTAATACAACAGAGAACTCTTGCTTTAGTCCAGGACTAAAATTGATAAGGTGCAATGAAGGGACCGGGCTATTAATGATACACATACAGAACATAAACATAACCCCTCCTCGCCTGCACTCGCCACCAACAGGTTGATCAGAAAGGGTTGGCTGCACTGCTTATCTCCACCTTTCATGATGCGTCCGTCAGATTTGCTGCACCGGCACCAGCTCCTTCAAGTCCCAGGTGCTTCCGCACCACGTTGGGGCCGCGTCGTTGCGTCACTAGGTTCCCACGTCGTGATGTCACCATTCTGGCATCCGGCACCACAGACAGATAGGGGGGAGCAGGGAGGATGATGTTGCTCTATCAGACCTCACAGCCGTCTCCTCGAGCTCTCCTTCATACGCAGTACCGCCCCTGATACTCCCACTCTAGTTGGCCGAATGCAATCTGTGGGAGGATCAGAGGCGGTACTGCGTGTGAAGGAGAGCTCGAGGAGACGCTGTGAGGTCTGATAGGGGGGAGCAGGGAGGATGATGGTGCTCTATCAGACCTCACAGCGTATCCTCGAGCTCCCCTTCACACTCAGTACCGCCTCTGATACTCCCACAGATTGTATTCGGCCAACTAGAGGGGGAGTATCAGCTTGTAAGTCAGCTTCAATGCTATATATATATATATAATGTTAACGAAAAGAAGACAGCGCGGCTCCCATAGCATAATACTGTATTTTAATGGTTAAAATGGTCATGCATGTGAATCAAGAACACTTACAATATGTGCTAAGACATAAAGCATTGTATAAAGTCCTGTTGTTCACCCGGTCGAGCCTCCGTGGATCTCTGCTGTCTGTGGAGTCCAACACTCTCTCCTCGTGGATGACTGAAGGATGCGCACGCACCCGTCCTCTCCCTGAATGGGAGTCTCGCGAGAGTGTGTCTCCAATGTAGCAGGGTATGGACACGGCGGTCAAAAACTCCCTTGGTACAGTCCTAAACACAGAGACACAAAAACGGCTCAGCAGCAGGGCGGACAGAACTCCTCAATGTTGCACGGTGAAATACATATAAATAAATGAATAAAAGACAGTGCCAGCTGTTTCCCTACGCGTTTCTCCACATAGAGTAATTTACTCAGGGGATAAAGCTATACTAACGATGATATGATGGGTATATATACCCACTAGATGGCTAAGCACATTGGAAACACCTGAATATCAATGGTAATCATTAACTCTTAAAGGGCTGGTGAGAGAAAGGGAGGGGTAAAAACAAAAGGACAACAAGGACATAAAACATACATTACAGTAAATAAACCATGTGGAAAGAAAAAATGTGCAAAAAGCGCTAAAGTTTAAACACCAAAGTGATGAAATATAAAATACCTTTACCATAAAGTTAGGCTGCCTGGTACCTACTGCTAGTACAAACAGAAAATACGTGAAAGAAAGAAAAAACCTGGTGCCAAATAATCAATGTATAGTCCTGTATTCCTCCTTGACAGACCATGAAACGAGAGAAAAACAAACAGACACAGATCATAATGTAACTCTGTAGGGTAAACCAGTACTGCACTACAAATCACAAACAGTGAGACACCTAGTGACCATTAAAATAAACAATTTATTAAAACTAGAACTATGCTATAAAATTGACATGAACAAACACAGAGAACAATTGGTCATCCGGGGTGGAAAAATCAGAGCCCTACTTATAATCAGCAGGGAATATACACGCGATGTAATACCGGAGTCCTCTCGGCGCAGGTGATGTCCTTGCAGAGTTGAAGCTCTGCCACGCCGTGACTCACGTCCAAAGTCTCCCTTCAGGTACTCACAGGGACAGTGCTGGTAACGGAGGCTGGTTGGTAGGGTGCACAGCACAACAGCATGTGTGGGTGGCTCCCCTCGCTTCTTCCTCCTGGTTCCTGGTTGCCAGGCTGTCTCAGCGCATCCGCGCCCTTAAAGGGACAGTGGATGCGGTCTGATCTCCGGGAGCTAAGAGAACTAAATGCTCCAGAGCAATTGTCCAAAGAGACTGTTCAATGTACAAACAACAAAGTGACTGTGTCACCTGCCTACACGCGTTTCGTAGACGTTACTATACTTCCTCAGGTAGCTCCTGAGGAAGTAGAGTAACGTCTACGAAACGCGTAGAGCAGGTGACACAGTCACTTTGTTGTTTGGACATTGAACAGTCTCTTTGGACAATTGCTCTGGAGCATTTAGTTCTCTTAGCTCCCGGAGATCAGACCGCATCCACTGTCCCTTTAAGGGCACGGGCACACTCGCGCGCGGGCGCGCTGAGACAGCCTGGGAACCAGGAACCAGGAGGAGGAAGCGAGGGGAGCCGGCCACACATGCTGTTGTACTGTACACCCTACCAACCAGCCTCCGTTACCAGCACTGTCCCTGTGAGTACCTGAAGGGAGGCTTTGGACGTGAGTCACGGCGTGGCAGAGCTTCAACTCTGCAAGGACATCACCTGCGCTGAGAGGACTCCGGTATTACATCGCGTGTATATTCCCTGCTGATTGTAAGTAGGGCTCTGATTTTTCCACCCCGGATGACCAATTGTTCTCTGTGTTTGTTCATGTCAATTTTATAGCATAGTTCTAGTTGTAATAAATTGTTTATTTTAATTGTCACTAGGAGTCTCACTGTTTTATGTGATTTGTAGTGCAGTACTGGTTTACCCTACAGTGTTACACTATGATCTGTGTCTGTTGGTTTTTCTCTCGTTTCATGGCCTGTCAAGCAAGTGTGCGGATTCCGTGAGGAATACAGGACTATCCATTGATTATTTGGCGCCAGGTTTTTTCTTTCTTTCAAGTAAATAAACCATGATTCTAACAAACATCTATACATACAAGGTGGTACAACTCCATATAGGCAAACCTTGGGTATAATAAAGATGGTCTAGAAATAAAGATGAATATGGTCTGACAGCCAGTCCAACACTACTAACCCCTATATTCCACAACCCTGAATTCCCCCCAGGCTGGCTCCCACAGAGACTCAATAAATTTAAGACGTTAAAGTTGATGGTAGCTGACGACTTTGTAGATAACGGTATAATTCTACCACTCCAGGCGCTGGAGAAGAAACACCAAATCATAAATATACCAGTGTTTAGTTACCTCCAAATCAGGCACTACCTGTAATCAGTCTCCAAAGATTCGGCATTCAAACCTTTAACAAATTTTGAAAGACTGTGTAGGAAAGGATACTACTGTAAAGGGCTGATTTCAGAGATATATCTGGGCCTGGCGCAATCAGCGGGTTGTTCCCAACATAGCTATATGATCAAATGGGCAGAAGATTTGAATACAGAGATCGATAGAGAAGACTGGGAGGACATTTGGGAGGTAGCTGCAAAAACGTCAATCTGCACCACTATCAAAGAGAATATTTATAAAATTCTATTTCATTGGTACCTAACCCCGAGCAGGCTGGCCCAGATCTTCCCCGGGTCCCCGGATTTGTGCTGGAGGGGATGCGGGCAAAAAGGAGATATGGTTCATATTTGGTGGAGTTGTCCAAAAATTCAGGTATTCTGGGTCATGATACAAACATTGATCAGAGAGTACCTAGGGGTGGATGTTGAGGATGAACCGCTGACCATGGTGCTGACCAAACCAATAGATGAATTAGGAATGGCAGAAAGTAAGATGATAACTCATGTAATGACGGCTGCCCGCTGTGTTATTGCGGCTGCCTGGAAAAAGGTGAATGCGCCTTCTAGGCAGACGGTCCTACGGAGACTAAGGGAAATAAAGATGATGGAGCTCCTCACAGCACAGTTGAGCCAGAAAACTGACAAATTTCACAAAATTTGGGAAATATGGCCAGGAAACTAGGGACCCCATAGAAATAAATACAGAAAGACCAGACAAATGGGCTCGCCCTCCCCCCCCCTTCCACTCCCTGCCCTCCTTCTTTTTCTTCTTTTCTACGTTCCTCTCTTTCCTTTGTTAAGCTCATGAGAGACGCCTACGGAAGCGGCTGCTTCCCTAACACAACCGGAAATAAGAAGACAGACCACACTTATTAAAAAAACGTGTTATAGCAAATATTTTATTTCAGTAATGATGACGAACTGTTAATGTCCTTTGTTGTATGGACAAGTGACACTGTTAAAACATCACATGTATTCCAAGACTATATATTTGTTATGTCTCTCCAAAACAATAAAAAAAATTGAAATAAAAAAAATAAAGATGGTATAAAATTAAATTATGTGATGTGTGTATGATATATATATATATATATATATATATATATATATAGATAAAAATCGATAAATATGTGTATTAAAAATATATATAATGGACGGGACGTCCCGAGAGCTTCTCAAGGGGCACTATGCCCTACCCCCCCATCCTTAGAGTTGTGGGGGTACCCATAACGGGGCGTACATATCGCCCACTCATTCTCTTTTTCTTTTTCTCCTTCTCTATCCCCCCCCCCATCCTTCCCTACCTACCTCCCCCAGCCCACGCTAAACAGAGACAAAACCCAACTGAGCCGAATGGAAAGTCCAGACACTGAGATTCCACAAAGCAACTACGCACATCACAAGAGGAGCTCTGAAAGCAGGTCCCCCCTCCATCGTGGGAAAATGGAGGGAAAGGTAGGACGCACTACACACCCCAAAACCATAAATGGCTCTTAAAATGACACAAATTAATATCCTTAAATGTTAGAGGGTTAAATTTGACCACCAAAAGAAAACTTGCCCTCCAAGAGTTAAAAAAAACAAAAGGCGACATACTGTTTTTACAGGAAACGCATTTCAATACTACGACCCCCCCAAACACCTTCCAGAGTTTTTTTCCACAGGCGTACTATGCGTCATGCCCCACAAAAAAAAGAGGGGTAGTGGTCCTATTTAAGCATACTGTCAAATTCTTGTTAAAACAAGAGACTGCTGACCCAGAAGGGAGATACATTATCCTACAAGGTACCCTGTCGGGAGTGGATGTCACTCTTGTTAACATCTATGCCCCAAACGAAGGCCAGGCCAAGTTCTTAAGAGATCTATGTGACCTTATCGACCCCCAAACTCGAACTACATTGTTACTAGCAGGAGATCTAAACATGATAGCAATGCCGGAACTAGAAAGAACAAGCCCCAAAGGGACTCCACATCCCCGTGTCGCGGAAAAAAATGCCAGAGAATTTAGACAGATAATGAAGGAGTTCTCCCTGACAGACATTTGGAGGGCACAGCACCAGGGGCAGCGGGACTACTCCTATTTCTCCCCCCCACACCAAATCTACTCAAGGATTGATTATTTTCTGGGTACTAAAGATATCTTCCAGGCAACCTCCCAGTCAGATATAGGATCAATATCTTGGTTGGATCACGCCCCGGTCTTACTGACACTCTCCCTCCCCTTCTATAGAACTAACCAATACAATTGGAAACTGAACGATTCTCTGTTAAACCAAGTCGATGTAGAAATAGAGATTAAACAAAAACTCAGAGAATACTTCACGCTGAATAAGGGCTCTGTAGAGTCACCAGCAATATTATGGGAAGCCCATAAGGCGACAATCAGAGGGAATATCATCTCCATAGCATCACATAAGAAAAAAATTAAGCAAAAACTCTATAATGAGCTAGCGGAGAAAGTCCAACTTTTGGAGCAGAAATATAAAACTAATCCCTCAAAAAAACTATTCAAATTGCTAGATAAAACCAGATCTGAACTTAAGCAGACCCAAATGGATGAAGTGGAGAGGGCGTTGCGGTGGACCAAATAAAACTATTACGATAAAGGTAATAAAGCCGACCGATTACTCGCCTCCAAATTGCGAGGTATGAGAGCTAAATCCCAAATATCAGCTATTTTGACAAAATCAGGTACGAAGACACTTTGTGAGACGCAGATAGCGAACGAATTCTTGGTCTATTATTACAAATTATATAACCTAATTTTCCCAAAAACAAATCATCAGACGCGGAGGTTATCTATACATACTTGGAAGCGTGTAAACTCCCGACACTTTTGGAAAGTAACCTCTCAGACCTAAATAAAGAAATCTCCCTAGAAGAATTGATAGATGCAATCGCCCAATTAAAACCCAGCAAAACGCCAGGCCCAGATGGATTCTCCAATCGGTACTACAAAAAATTTCAGTCTGTTCTAGCCCCGTATCTACTTGATATGTTTAATGCGTTTCTGGAAGGAACAGTCATCCCACCATCTATGTCTAAAGCTAATTTAGCAATCATACCAAAGGAAGGGAGAGACCCACTACAGTGTGGTAACTATCGCCCCATCGCCCTCCTTAATTTGTATCAAAAACTGTTCAGCAAAATTCTTGCAAATAGACTGACCCCCATACTCCCAAGCCTAATACATATAGATCAAGTCGGGTTTATATCCGGCAGACAGGCCTCAGACAATACTAGGAAAATTATAGACATAATCGACCATGTACATCTCTCATCCACGAAGGCCATCCTGTTGAGCTTGGATGCGGAAAAAGCATTCGACAGGATTAGGTGGGACTTCCTAGACCAAACACTACTTAAATATGGATTTCAGGGCCCATATCTAGAAGGGGTCAGAGCCCTATACAGATCTCCCACGGCTTTAGTGAAACTCCCAGGAGGAGACTCAAACCCTATAAACATAAAGAATGGTACTCGACAGGGATGCCCCTTGTCTCCGCTTCTGTTTGCTCTCTCTATCGAACTCTTGGCAGCAACAATTAGAGACGAAAAAAACATAAACGGAATTGTAATAGGAGAGACAATCTACAAAATATCCCTATTTGCCGACGACATTATCCTAACTCTCGCCAACCCCTTGATTTCACTCCCGAACTTACATTCACAACTAGATAAATTTAGCAAAATCTCGGGATATAAAATCAACATGGATAAGTCGGAAGCATTGAACTTAACTCTATCAGATCCTGAAGTTAAATTACTACAAGCAAATTTTAAATATAGGTGGAACTCCACAAAGATCAAATACTTAGGAATCCAAATAACAAGGGAGTATAATTCGCTATACAAACATAACTACCCACCCTTATTTGAGAGGCTAAAAAAGGACCTCCAGAGCTGGAACGAATACCAGATATCTTGGTTAGGAAGAATAGCCACGATCAAAATGAATATCCTACCAAGGCTCCTGTATTATTTCCAGACTCTTCCTATAGATATTCCAATGCCGGAGCTTAAAAATATGCAAAACAGAATTTTCCAATTTATCTGGCAAAATAAAAGACCCAGGGTAGCTAGATCTATTATGCTAGCCCCAAAAGATTGCGGAGGCTTGGCAGTCCCGGATATCATTAAATACTATTTGGCGGCCCAACTCAAACAAGCAATAATGTGGAACAATGATCCAACCACCAGTTGCTGGGTGGGACTTGAGTCTACCTATACGAGACCTCTCTCTCTCCCGGCCGCTATGTGGACCGAGAGGGGAGGAGAGACCCTCTTGGAAACATTAAAACTGGGAGCAATGAAATGTACATGGCGGATATGGTCTAGAAATAAAGATAAATATGGTCTGACAGCCAGTCCAACACTACTAACCCCTATATTCCACAACCCTGAATTCCCCCCAGGCTGGTTCCCACAGAGACTCAATAAATTTAAGACGTTAAAGTTGATGGTAGCTGACGACTTTGTAGATAACGGTATAATTCTACCACTCCAGGCGCTGGAGAAGAAACATCAAATCATAAATATACCAGTGTTTGGTTTCCTCCAAATCAGGCACTACCTACAATCAGTATCCAAAGATTCGGCATTCAAACCTTTAACAAATTTTGAAAGACTGTGTAGGAAAGGATACTACTGTAAAGGGCTGATTTCAGAGATATATCTGGGCCTGGCGCGATCAGCAGGTTGTTCCCAACATAGCTATATGATCAAATGGGCAGAAGATTTGAATACAGAGATCGATAGAGAAGACTGGGAGGACATTTGGGAGGTAGCTGCAAAAACGTCAATATGCACCACTATCAAGAGAATATTTATAAAATTCTATTTCATTGGTACCTAACCCTGAGCAGGCTGAGCCAGATCTTCCCCGGCTCCCCGGATTTGTGCTGGAGGGGATGCGGGCAAAAAGGAGATATGGTTCATATTTTGGTGGAGTTGCCCAAAAATTCAGGTATTCTGGGTCATGATACAAACATTGATCAGAGAGTACCTAGGGGTGGAGGTTGAGGTGGAACCGCTGACCATGGTGCTGGCCAAACCAATAGATGAATTAGGAACGGCAGAAAGTAAGATAACTCATGTAATGACGGCTGCCCGCTGTGTGATTGCGGCTGCCTGGAAAAAGGTGAATGCGCCTTCTAGGCAGATGGTCGCACTCATAGCGTAAAAAGGTATAACAATATTTATGGAGTAAAGGATTTAAAATGCGCACTCACAAACATAGCTTAATAAAAAGCAATTTTGAGTATAACTCAGCCAGCCCGACACAGGAACCCGGTACCAGATGACTTCAGTGTCCGGTGTAGATTCAGAGCAGCAGCCTCTATGGACGCCTCCGCAGCCCGGAGAACACGAGGGACGCCACCTTCCTCTCAATCCGGCGTCACACAGTGAGTTCTCAGCTCCAGGTATCTCGAGAACTCAGTGACGTCAGTGGATATAGCCGGAACAAGTTCACATACGTGTATTCAGTGGACGGCTGAGATAAATGTTTCCAAAGAAACAACACATGCTATAGCTGGCTTGTGAGTGAATAATTATTAAAAAAGGAACAATACACCTCCACCAAACACTCTCTACGCGTTTCGTCTCAAAAGAGACTTCATCAGGAGTTAACAGTACAGGTGAGGAACATAGTATTTATAGTTAGATGAACCAATAAGAACATAGAAGACTACTAATTGCTAATCAGACACACATGGTCAATACCATGATCAAATTAACCCCCATATGTTCCAAAACACATACGTTCCAGATAGACCAATAGTACTAGAGAAAGTGACCAAATAGACAGATACAAATAATAACATACAATTTAACAAATAAATTAAAATGCATATAAGTACTAAAGCAAGATCTAATATAGCATAATAATATATTATAGCATCATTGGCTTAGTATTGTACTAATGTAATAAATAGATGTTAGTAGAGAAATATCAAAACTCCACATAATTGGGGTCAATAAATCTCCACTGGATAGTACATATAAAGAGATAATGACTAAAAGATTCAGAGAGATCAGAGTACAAGAGGGGGGAGGGGGAAAAAAAGGGGGGGAGGGGAAGG
Source organism: Ascaphus truei (assembly GCA_036426205.1). NCBI lineage: Eukaryota > Metazoa > Chordata > Amphibia > Anura > Ascaphidae > Ascaphus > Ascaphus truei. Next base: position 341,585 of record WSYH01000052.1, read on the forward strand.
AAAAAAAGGGGGGATGGGGGGGGGGAATAAAATAGAGTGAAACCAAATATTGGAACAATAGCATGGCGAAGGATTTTGGATCAATGGTGGTCACGCAAGCAAAGCTGGTACAGCCATATATAAAATGTGTTTGTTTTGTTATTAGTTGCATATCTAAACCACTGTCATAAAGGGACAATCAAACACAACATCTGAAACAGTGTGGTAATGCATGTGCCACCACAGAGGGAGCGAGGTACCTCGCTCAACCCAGACCTCCGTGAAAGCACTGCACCCCACAACAGGCATGATGGGTGTCATTTAGACTACTGTACTGATGTCTATTGTATCATTGAGACCCCCTGGACACAACGTACCAAGTACATATATCCAGTAGGTCTCCCTGACACATAATTCCTTGAACCTATCACCATCCGAAAGGGAAGGTGAAATGGCCTCGATACCAAAGATGGACAGAGAGCAGGGATCCTTATTGTGTATACTATCAAAATGCCGTGATAAGCAGTGTGACTGAAGACCGTGTTTCACATTTCTACGATGCTCGAGAAATCTGGTACTAACAGTCCTTGACGTGCGGCCCACATATTGTAGACCGCAACGACAGGTAATGAGATAGATAATATAGGTACTCAAACAATTTATATAATGTTTATCTCATGTACAGAACCATTAGCAAAAGATTTGAAAGATTGAATCTTACTTATATGCCCACAAGTAATACATCTACTCCTGCCACAGGGGAAATTTCCCCTTGTAGGAGTCTTGGTGGATGTTGTAGATTGTAGATCAATAATAGGCTTAAGTCTACTTGGGGCAATCATGGTCTTCAGACACCTTGCTTTTTTAAAGACAATTGGAGCTCGTGGTGGCACCTTAGGGCCTAGAATAGGATCATTCAAAATAATGCTCCAATGTCTATTGATAATATGTTTAACCTGATAGGCCAATTTGTTATATTTTGTGATAAATTTAGGAAATGAATGTGAAGGATTCCCGCTTGATCTGTCCATCGCTGAATCAAGGCCAGCAAGATCAGATCTGGTCCTGGACCTCTCAAGTAGGGCACTCCTATCAGTAGATTTAGCATCATCAAATGCCCTCTGCACCACCGTTCTGTCATAACCCTTTTGTAGAAACTTATTCTTTAGAGTCTCTCCTTGGGCACAGAAATCCGAGTTCAAAGAACAATTCCGGCGGATCCTAAAGAATTGGCTTCTTGGAATGTTATTAAGCCACTTTTTATAGTGGTTGCTACCGTACTGCAGGTACCCATTGGTGGAGACAGGTTTAAAGTGTGTTTTACTATGTATCCTCATGTCCGACTTGTCAATGAACAGCTCAAGATCTAAAAATACCATCGTATCTGGATGTATGGAATGGGTGAATTTTAACCCCATATCATTGACATTAAATGATTCTAATATGTCTTTCAGCTGGCCCCTTTCACCATCCCAAATAATAATAATATCGTCAATGAAACGACCATAGAATACCAGACCCGCCACCAGCCGAGCATTGCCCCAAACATGGATGTTCTCCCACAACCCCATGAAGAGGTTCGCATAGCTGGGAGCGAATCTGGTACCCATGGCCGTTTTTTTCTTCATGTTGATGTGGCTATTCATATAATGGTTTATGTTGGCGCCGTTTTTTCTTTCTGTTGTGCTATATATATATATATATATATATATAGAGAGAGAGAGAGAGAGAGAGAGAGAGAGAGAGAGAGAGAGATCTGATATGCACGCAGCCCTCTCTCAGTGACCTTGGACATGTACTTCATTTAAATTTTTCAAGGCTTGAATTCTGGATTTCCCAAAACAAAACTGTATCTATTGTATTTGGGACCAAAGCTACATTTCTAAATCTTCCAAAGACAAAGCTACAGATCAGAACCAACTCAAACACCCTTCTAGCCCCTGTCACTAGTTTTAAGTATCTGGGAATTTGGCTTGACTCCCATGTAACATTTGAGTTGCATATTGATACTCTGACCTCCAAAACCTAAGCCAAATTAGGTGTACTTTATAGGAACAAATCCTCCCTACACCCGCTGGTCAGTAAGCGCTTCGTACAGCAAATGGTAATTCCAATTGTAACGGTGTTTCTGGCCCGGCCTGACCCACCCTCTTCTCACATTGGCCCCTGTGGTCTAACCGGACCCCATTACAGTGTGGATATGTCATATGGTGCACCTGCTGGCTACAGGACTCCTGAGTCTCCCGCATGATGGTGTGTGGGGAGAACCCGTCAGACAGGCAGCTGAGGTAGTGTGCTGAGTCTCACCTAGTCGTAGTGCAGCGCCTCCACCTCACCAGGGTCCCTGCGTCCGCATGGGGATGATCCTGGCGAGGAACTCCTCCGTGGTGCTCCTCTGTGTACACTCATCCCAGATAGATACACGAGAGGGTTTCTGGCTGAACTCATCTTTATTGATACGGCAGGGCAACTGCCCTCCACAAGTAGTATCTTCAGCCGCTCATCTTGCCAGTGCTCCCTTTGATTAGGTATGTCACCCAGATCAGGGATTCACTATTCCCTCAGGAATCACTGTCCTGTGCCAGGTCCCTGGACACAGCCTCCCATGGAGTTACTATAACATAACTGACAGAACTCCTCCTCAGCTCTGACAAGAGCTTTCCAGCAACACTCAGCAACCAACTACTTTGCAACTCCACATCAACTTTGCAGCAACTAACTTTAGAACACAGTGCTGTGCCTTATGTAAGCTTCTGAGGCTGACACATCTCTGACATCACTAACCATGGAGTCAGAGCATGTGACCAGTCCCAGCCATACACAGAGCACCCCACCAGGTGGTGAGGGGAAACCTCCATAATTACTGCTGGCATGCCCACACTTACCAGGCCTTACTGCCAGCAGGAGAGATGACTGTAGGCATTTTACATGACCGCTACTTCTCCCCTGGTGATCCCTCGTCCTCGCTGGGACCCAATAATTTTCATACCTCTTTCCAGAAGCACTGCAACACAAAACATAATTACATCACACGATTCAAATACAGTATACATGAATACAGTCATCACCGCCAAGCCCGCCCCCGACCAGCAGCCACAACCGCGCAGGATGCGTCAGTACCCCCCCTAAAAATAGTGATCTGGGTCAGGTTTCCTCACTTCTCACTTCCCGGGTAACCCAATCCAGGACCGTACATAATAATGCTAGGTGATCCTCTCTCTGGCACATAGTCACTCTATGTTGTGAACATTTCTCCTATGCTCCACACTCGCATCAGGTGTCTATTCTTTCTTCTGCCTTTTTCTCTACTATGTCGCTCCCCCTAGTGGTTAAGTACAGACTCTATAGTTTCTTGGAGCCCACGATTCCTATTGTCCTCAATTTCATCCATCAGGGTTCCGGAACATAGGGATACTCCAACCCATGGGATTTTTTATACTTGACTATTATAGCCCCTCTCTCCCCCCTAACTGACCCTGGTCGATCAGCATTAAACCTGCCCTCCCAGGTAACACCCATGATAGGGGCTCATCAGATCACTGGATCTGACAGTGTGTCGGGACCCATGGGTCGCTATGTCCCTACGCTCCCGCTGGGAACACACCTCTCCTGTAATTCCCTGGTCCCTCTGCTCTGGGGTAAATTCTCCTCCTCTCTCCACCAAAATCTACCACGTCCTCATCCCGCCGGATGAGGAAACCAGTACGGTCCATCCTTGCGGAGTACCCCTCAAATATGGGCCCAACCACCGGTCTCCTAAAGGGATTAACCCTGGTTCCCTGTCATCATCAAACGAAACAACCCGGACGACTCTTGTGGATCGCGGTCTGGACCACACTTGATGACCCCGGCACTACTTTACTGCCAGTTGGGGTACTTATTCGCCACCCCTCAATTCTCCTCCCTCCCCGTGGAGCCACCCTCTGTAGCTCCCTGAGCTCCCCTCCCCAGTCCGTTTTTCCTCCCCCCCAAAGGATGTCCACAAGTTCCAAGCTGGGCGGTGACCCGTGACCGTGTGATAGGGTAGGGGCATTAGCTAGCCATGGGATTGGGTATAGTGGGCATGGGACGGGAGACACCACGGGGTTACGACCCGCTCCTGGCTGTCCGTAGACTGGTCTAAGGATGATTATTCTCCACCCTCCTCAGTCCTGACACCTCTCTCCATTTTCTGGGCATCGAGCGAGGCTCGGGGCCTTCCCCAATCGCCGAAGCGTCGCTGGCATTATCCCCTTCTGTGTTTCCTCCGTCGCCACCACCGGTCATTGCCTGTCCTCTCCGTTGAACCTTGCACCGTTCGCCATCCTTCTCGCGTTGGACCCCATGCGGGATCTCTTTCCTCCACGACGACATCCGGTTTGCTCGCCGTCCGCCCCGTAAGTGATGCCCGTCCCTCCACGTCGCGTTGGGCCTTCGCGCCCTTCCATTTCCCGCGCTCGCCGTCTGTTGTGCCAGGTAAAGATAGGGCTTTTTTGGCTTAGCCCGTCCGCAGTGGTGTAGGCGTCTCTCCCCATCTCCGCCAGGTCCTCTGATGGCGGGACCTCCGTCGGTCCGATCCCGATCTGCGGGGGACGTCCGGTCACTCACCCCACGTTGCGTCGTCTTCCCGTCTGTCTTTTTTCCGCTCCGTTCTTGCTAAACCCTTGCTACCCCCCACCTCACGCCAGCCTTCACTGAGGGTCCTCCTCAGAGTAGTCCCCTCGCGCCCGACCTAGGGGTCGCGGGGCGGGTGAAAGTCTCTTCCCCGGTCCAAGGTTTTACCTCCGCCTCCTCAATGGCCAGTGAACCCGCGACTTGACGGCTCCAGTCCCCGGTCCTCCGTGACTCCGCGCGGTTGCTCCACAGTCAGCGCCCGGGGGATTCGGCGGAGCGCCTTGTCACATCCCCGGGGGGTCAGCAGGCCTGTATTGGGCCGAATGTGGCATAGGCCACAGATCAAGTCCCCCGCAATGATGCATCAACGTGCCATCGTATTCACAGTACCGTAGCACCCACCTCCGGCAGCCCCGCATTGTAGGCCAGAGCCGACTACCTTCTCATGTATTGGCCACCCTCCCCACCAGCACCACCGCTGGCACTGAGTAGGGCTGGGGTGGAGACCATATTTGCCACAGTGGAGGAGGCAGTGCCATCTTGGTAAGGAGTCACTTCCTTTACAGGTCTTTCTCCTTCTCTGTGGTTCCTCCTCGCACTGACTGTGAAGGTTGCTGGAATCCGCCACCCACTCCTGCTTCGGTCCTCCTTCTCTGACAGAGTTTGGAACCCGCCCCAGGGGTTTCAATAATGGGCGGTCCCATATGGGAATATCATTCCCCTAACTACAACCGCTCCTTTCTCTCAGTCCTGGTGGGCGCGCTAGCGTTTTTTGCGTCCATTTCCTCCTCAGAGCTGGTTCCTTCCCGCGGCTAGTTCCCCCCGCCTCTCCTTTCAGCATCTTTTTTGCACAATGTACCTTCTTTCTTGCAAATCACCTCCCCGCCGGAACTCCTACCTACTTTTTTGTAGTGCGGCCGTCTGGATATCAGTCCCTGGACCCAGTGGGTGCATCCCACAGGCCATATATGGAAGTCACTCCCCCTGGTAGAAATCATGGGAGGGTCCCATAACCTCAACGTTGACTCCAGCACAGGGGGCTGAATTAGTCCTGTCCATCCCGCGCAGCCATAGCTTTCGCCCATTCCCCCATCAGGGCGGGCTCTGCTGTTCGCGCCATTTTCCGGCCAGCTCTGTGCAAGTTCTGCATGCAGGCCTTTTTCTTTTTCTGTAACTGTCCGCTCATGTGCGTTTTCCCTAGAAGCGGGAACCGCCATTTTGGTTGACTTTTTAGCCCACAAAGTCCATCTGTTTGTGCTCTCCTCAACGGGTTCTCCCCCAATTATAACAATTTCTTCACACCTTCAAGGGGGCCCCTCGCTGTCCCATGCAGGATAAAAACGGGGCAGCCACGGCCTTTGCTCCGCTCCAGAGCAACTCGTTAAAGACAATTCAGCGACGTCTGCTCTTCAGTGGTTGCACGCCACGGGTGCCCTCCCCATCATCCTCTGTCCGCCATGTTACGTCCCCGCGCCACGCGATCGCTCCACTCTCTCATAACAGTTGGTCGTAACATGAAGGGCTCCACTCTGCGGGGCCAGCCACACACCGGTACATAAAGATTTAGTTCAATGCAACCACCACATGTGTACTTTTTCTAGGTGTGACTCAGGTTGCCTCCCTCATGCTAGGCTCACTCTTCCGGTGTCCTGCTTGACTCCTTCCTCCCAGTCTGTGCTCCCGAACGGTGAGTGTCTGGAATGGCTAGGTACTCTGGCGGCTCTGCCATGCAGTACTTGGGGGCGTCTATCTGTCTTGGTCCGCCTAGCGCAGACCCTCTCCAGGACTCCTGCCACGTTAACAGGCTATCCCTTCTGGCACCTACCAACTAGCACACTGCCTCAAGTGACTTCGGTCAGCTATAAGCCCCTCCAGACCCCTCACTCCCTTCAGGGTCCACCGTGCCCCTAGTTTTCCCTGCTAACTGACAATATCCCCGTCACCCCCTGACCCCCCTAGGTCCGATCCCTACTCCAGCACAAAGTGGCAGCAGACACTCCTCCCTGTTTTCCCAAGTGACCTAGCTAAAAAGCCTGTTCCTGTTGACGAACTATTCAGCAGCGCCTCAAATGTACGGTGTTTCTTGGCCCGGCCTGACCCACCCTCTTCTCACATTGGCCCCTGTGGTCTAACCGTACCCCATACAGTGTGGATATGTCATATGGTGCACCTGCTGGCTACAGGACTCCTGAGTCTCCCGATGATGGGTGTGTGGGGAAACCCGTCAGACAGGGCTGAGTGTAGTGTGCTGAGTCTCACCTAGTCGTAGTGCAGCGCCTCCACCTCACCAGGGTCCGTGCTTCCCATGGGATGATCCTGGCGAGGAACTCCTCCGTGGTGTCCTCTTGTGTACACTCATCCCAGATAGATACACGAGAGGGTTCTGGCTGAACTCATCTTTATTGATACGGCAGGGCAACTGCCCTCCACAAGTAGTATCTTCAGCCGCTCATCTTGCCAGTGCTCCCTTTGATTAGGTATGTCACCCAGATCAGGGATTCACTATTCCCCAGGAATCACTGTCCTGTGCCAGGTCCCTGGACACAGCCTCCCATGGAGTTACTATAACATAACTGACAGAATCCTCCTCAGCTCTGACAAGAGCTTTCCAGCAACACTCAGCAACCAACTACTTTTGCAACTCCACATCAACTTTGCAGCAACTAACTTTAGAACACAGTGCTGTGCCTTATGTAAGCTTCTGAGGCTGACACATCTCTGACATCACTAACCATGGAGTCAGAGCATGTGACCAGTCCCAGCCATACACAGAGCACCCCACCAGGTGGTGAGGGGAAACCTCCATAATTACTGCTGGCATGCCCACACTTACCAGGCCTTACTGCCAGCAGGAGAGATGACTGTAGGCATTTTACATGACCGCTACACAATTATAAAAAGAATAGAGGCTGGGGCGCTCCCTTATTTATTAGGCTTGTGGTGTGGCCTGTTTTGTGATGTATAACCAAATATAGGGTAGTGTATACTTGCCCTTGTTGTTTTCTGCAGCTGGACCTGTAGAGAAGATAAAGCCCGGAATCTTCTTGGAATTGCAGTAGAATCGGTGGATTGGTCAGCGCACGGGTTTTTTNNNNTTGGAATTGCAGTAGAATCGGTGGATTGGTCAGCGCACGGGTTTTTTGCTCACAAAATGAAAAGAGAAGATAAGGGACACGTGATTAGTGTTTAACCAGACAAAACATCATCCAATGATATAGGGTGGTCTTCTAGAATAAATAGTAAAATGCTTGAATAAAAAATGTTTGAATAAAAAACTTGGATAAAAGCCTGAATGGAAAGCTTGGATGGAAAGCCTTTATTAAAAACTACTTCATATGTTTTAAAATGTTTCTAAAATGGAGTTCTGTGATTGATGGTGGGATAAGAGATGTAAAATAAGAAATGCAGGGGGGTGGTGGCTGGTGATTAGCAGGCTCTTGCGCAGCCTGCTGTCTAACAGGGATAGTGATGCTAATTTGGCAGTATTACTTTATCAGAGTCTTATGCAGCCTGCTGTCTGACAGGGATAGTGATGCTGATTTAGCAGTATTTGCTTTATCAGAGTGTTACCAGAAGCAATGGCTTCCTCCTCCTTCTAATGGAGGTGGTATGTGATTCTGATTATTAAAACAAAGTGCCTGGTGAAGCGGTGACTTCCTCCTCCTCCTTATGGAGGTGGTATGTAAGTGACTTCTCTCCCGGGTGCCCGATTTAGAGAAAAAAGGGCCGAACACGGTGAGTGGGTGAAAATGAGTTTATTAAGTGCATAAAAAACAGCAAACAGGAAAAAACACTTACGATACAGCTTGGGCAACAGCCCAGCTTCAGCCCGATCGTCCGATCACGCTCCTCCGACCGGTGTGTCCCCCGTGATCGCGTCCGATGGCGGGACCGGAAGGGGAGGGCTTACCGGATGTCAACAGGCTGGCTGGGTCCTTCAGGTAATGGGCTCCGGCAGGGCTGAAGCTGGGCTGTTGCCCAAGCTGTATCGTAAGTGTTTTTTCCCCCCGAGCAGCCCCAGTGGTGTTGGAATGGCTAGGTTACTTGTGGCGGCTGCCATGCAGTACTTGGGCGTCTACTTCTTGGTCAGCCTAGCGCAGACCCTCTCCAGGGACTCCTTGACCAAGTTAACAGGCTATCTCTGCACTCCTACCAACTAGCACTGCCGCAAGGTGACTCGGTCAGCTATTACCAGCTCCAGACCCCTTCACTCCCTTCAGGCCCCTAGGTTGTCCCCTGCGAACTGACAATATCCCGTCCGCCCCTGACCACCCATAGGTCCGTCCCTACTCAGCACCAAAGTGAGCAGGCAGACCTATCCCTGTTTCCAAGTGACCTAGCTAAAAGCCTGTCCTGTTGAAGGATGGATCTCGCAGAGCCTCCACAAATGTAACGGGTGTTCGGGCCCGGCCTGACCCACCTCTTTCACTGGGCCCCGGTGGTCTAAACCGGACCACATTACAGATGTGGATAGTCATATGGTGCACCTGTTTGGCTACAGGACTCCTGAGTCCTCCCGCATGATGGGTGTGTGGGAGAAAAACGTTCAGAAAGGCAGCTGGGTGAGGTGAGTGTGCTGAGTCTCACCTAGTCGTTAGTGCCAGCGCCTCCACACACAGGGTCCCTGCGTCGCATGGGGATGATCCTGGCGAGGAACTCCTCCGTGGGCTCCTCTGGTACACTCATCCCAGATAGATACACGAGAGGGTTTCTGGCTGAACCATCTTTATTGATACGGCAGGGCAAATGCCCTACACAAGTAGTATCTTCAGCCGCTCATCTGCCAGTGCCCTTTGATTAGGGATGTCAACCCAATCAGGGATTCACTATTCCCTCAGGGATCACTGTCCTGTGCCAGGTCCCTGGACACAGCTCCCATGGAGTTACTATAACATAACTGACAGAACTCCTCCTCAGCCTGACAAGAGCTTTCCAGCAACCACTTCAGAAAGCGACTAATTACTGCAATGACTGTGCGACATACTTCCAACTGGTTTCACGTTGCTGTAGCAACTAAACTTTAGAACACAGTGCTGGCCTGTTATTGATAGCCTTCTGAGGCATGGAACATCTCTGACATCACTACCATGGAGTCAGAGATGTGGACCGGTCCCAGCCATACACGCGAGCAGCCGCCACGTACAGGTGTGTAGGGGAATACACTCCGATAATTAGCTGTGGGCATGCCCCGACTACTTACTAGGCCTTACTGCCTAGCAGTGAGAGATGATCTGAGGCATTTATTACGTTTGATCCTCGCTACACAATTATAAGAGAAAGTAATAGTAGTAGGGCTTTGGGGAGTGCCGACTCCCTTATTTATTTAGTGCTGTGTTGTGGTGTGGCCGTGTTTGTGATGTAGTAACCTAAATATAGGGTGTTGTGAGTTGGACTGTTGCCCTTGTGTTTTTGCAGCGGACCCTTGTAGGAGAAAGATAAAAGACCGTGAACGATCTCTTGGAGATTGCAGTTTAGAATCGGTTTCGGGGGGTTGGATTGGTCAGCGCAAGGGTTTTTGGGCTGCACAGCAATATGAAAAAGAGAAGATAAAGGGACACGTGATAGGTGGTGTTAACCCAGGGGACAAAATCATCATCCCAAGGATATAGGGTGGTGTGTGTCGTGAGAATATAATAGTAAATGGGCTTGATATAAAAAATGTTTGAATAAAAAATCTTGGGATAAAGCTGCTGTGGAAGCTGGATGGAAAGCCTTTAGTAAAAACTTACGTCATATGTTTTAAACTGTTTAAATGGAGTTCTGTATGTGATTGGGGAGATAAGAGATGTAAAATGAGAAAAAGCAGGTGTGTTGGGGGGGTTTGGTGGCTGATGATAGCAGGCTTCTTGCCGCAGCCTGCGTTCTAAAAGGGTAGTGATGCATGATTGGCAGTAGTTACTTATGCACGTCTTATTGCCAGGCCTGGCGGTCTGGACAGGGATAGTGAGATGAGATTAGCACGTATTTGCTTGTATCAGAGTGTACCAGAAGCAATGGTCTCGGTCTCCTTCTAATGGGAGGGTGGTATGTGATTCATCATGTATTAAAACAAAGGTGCTCTTGTGAGAGGACGGTGATCCGTCCCCTCTTGATGGATGTGGTGGGTAGTAAGGACTTCTCTCCGGGTGCCCGATTTAGAGAAAAAGGGCCGAGAGCACGGTGATGTGGGTGAAATGAGGGAGTTTAGTCTTAGTGCACATTAAAAAAACAGGCAAAACAGGAAAGAAAACACTTACGGATACTAGCTTGGGCAACAGCCACAGCTTCAGCCCGGATTTTGCAGTCGCGATCACGCTCCTTCCGACTGGGTTGTCGGTCCCCGTGGATCGCGGTTCCAGGGATGGTGAGGGGAACGGAAGGGAGGGGCTTACCTGGGATGATGTCACAGGACTGGCTTGGGTCCGTTCATGGGGGTAATGGGCTCCGGCATGGGTGAAGCTGGGCTGTTTGCCACAAGCGTATCGTAAGTGTTTTTTCCTTTCTGTTTTTATGCACTGTAAAAACTCATAGAATTGTTCAGCCCATCTACCTGTTTTTGTGTTCGGCCACCTTTTTATCTTAAAAATTTTGGGCACCCGGAGGAGAGGAGAGTCACTACTACCACCTCCATTAAACAAGGAGGAGGAGGAAGTCACCGCATTCACCAGGCACTTTGTTTTATAATCAGAATCTGGCATACACCTCCTTGAAGGAGGAGGGGAAGCCATTGCGTCTGGTAACACCTTGATAAAGAAATACTGTAAATCAGCATCTCGCATATCGACCTGTCAGACAGGCAGGCGCATAAGACTCTTGATAAAGTAAGTGCTGCAAATTAGGCGATCCACCTATCCCTGTAGATCGCAGGCTGCGCGAAGATTTCAGAGACCTGCTAATTACGACTAGTCCACACCACCCCTGCATTTTATTTACATCTCTTATGCCCACCCTGTCACAATCACAGGAACTCCATTATTTTAGAACTATTTTATAGAACATATGATAGTAGTTTATTATAAAGGCGTTTTCCATCCAAGCTGTCAGAGATCAGGCTTTTGTATCGAAGTTTTTTATTGTTCAAAACATTTTTTATTCAAGCGGGATTACTGTAGTTATCTAGGAAGAGACGAACCCTATATCATTTGGATATGTTTTGTTCTGGTGTTTGGTGGTGGCGCGTTTAATGCGCCGTCTTTCACTACGTGTGATAGCGCCGTGTCCAGTTGTGTGCGTGTGTTTCTGTCGTGGAGCTCTCGGGAGTCCGCCTACCGTTTGCCAACCCGTGTCCTTAGTTGAGGCCCGTCGGCGCCCATGGGGGGAGTGGTTCCATGGGCCTCGCTTGCGTGGGTTGGACGCCCGAGAGTCGGCCTGCGGCTGTGGAGCGTTGTGGTTAGTTTATGGTTTGCGGGCGGACCGGGGCCACCATCTGGGGCTCGACGATGTCATTGGTGCGATGGGTTGGTGTGTGGAGCGTAGTGGCGGTCCGGGTGGCTGGGGGAGCGTGCTTTCTTATGACGGTCTCTCTTTTCTCCGCCGGACTGAGCTCGTCTTGTCTTCCCCCTTGCCCGCCCCTCTCTAGCTTTTCTCTCATTCTTTCCCGAGTGTCTCTTTCAGACTCTTTCATATTCTGGTCTTCCGCCCCTCGTCGCTCTCCCCAACCGTTCCGTTTGTTCGGTGTGTCTCTTCATTCGCTCCTACGTGTTCCTTTCATATTCCTACGGTTCATTACCCCACCCTCCCGCCTTGACAATATACTCCTACACTTTCTGCCGTCTGTTCTCTGCCAGCTCTGTTTCTTTTCCAAGATTTTTCTACAGTCCTAAACTTCCGCTTTATCGTATCTGCCCCCTTTCTTTTTCCACTCCATTTCCTTCTTGTCTTGTCGCTTGATCTTTTCCCGATCCTACTCGCATCATCCGATCTTGCTTTTTCTTTTTAGTGAGTTCCTGCTCTGCCCTTACTTCATCTACCTGTTATATTCCCTTTCCTCGTTCACTCTTTCCCTTTTTATCTCTGTTTTTGCGGGCCTGCTTTTTGTTACTACCGCTATTTTTACTGTCACCGTCCTCTTCACTCCGTACATCCCTTGCATATTCCTTTACTGCCTTGAGTTTTCTGTCCCCACCCATCTCCTGTTCTATCTTTCTTTGGACGAAGCCGCTGCGCTTCTCATGTTTTCTTTCTTTTCCCTTCTCTGGTTAAAACACTAATACGTGTACCTTATCTCGTCTTTCATTTTTGTGAGCAAAAAGAAAAAACCCGTGCGCTGACCAATCCACCGATTCTACTGCAATTCCAATTATAACTATGGAGACATAGTATATGGTACAGCACCCCAATCTCACTTTAGCAAACTAGACACCCTCTACAACTCAATGTACCGCTTTGTACTACAACGTAATTACAACACACCATGAGACCAGACACAAAGTACATTTTTCGTGTCCTGCCTTCAAATAGTTTCTGGGCAAGCCACCCACCTATCTGAATAAACTCCTCACCCCTACAGTAAAGGAAAGATGATGGCGATCACTGCATGATGGAACTCAGCCAGCTGTGGTTAAGATCAGCTTCATTTCGAAATGCTGCACATTACAGAGAGAACCTCTGACACGTTTCGTCCCGACGTTAGACTTTAGCAAAGAGTAATATTCTCTCAACAGACAGGCATCTTAAGTAGGCAACCCATTCCCCTTATTGGTCAGATAATAATAAGACACAGTGATAGGCAATCAGCTTGATCATGCTGAAAAGCCAGGGATAGAATCAAGATTGCTCAACACAGGATGCCTGTACTTTGACAGAAAACAAATTAAAATGACATACATACAAATAGAAATAGAACAAAAATATAATACAAATATTAAAAACAAAGAAAGTAACGGGAAGCATCTATAATATAAAGACAACACAAAAATTAAGTAGTGTGAAATAACCCTAATAAATGATAAATTATAATAACATATTTAAAATATTAAATAAATGAAAATACCACAATTTAACCTAATAATATCTACAAACCATAACGTGATAGTGAAAAAAAAGGAAAATCCAAATTGAATGTTCCACTCAAACAAAAAATCCAGAGAGAAATATAGTCCCAATAGAAGATCTAGGGAGCGTCTTTGCAGCTTTAAGGGGAGTGGTATAGCCAACCACTTTTGGAATCTATGAACAAAAAACAAACAAAAGTGCAAGCTCCATAGCACGTAACGGAGTAAAAAAATAAGGTACATTTATTTAAAAAATCAGCAACCCATAAGAATGTGCACTTACAGGATTTCAAACATAACCATTCGTGGGAGAGAAATCTCTATTGTGGTCATCTGCGGTGGTAGGGTGAGTCCCAGGTTTGCAGAGTGGATGTAAACAGCCCAGGTTCACCATGAATTGGCAGCAAGATATAAAGGCATCCAATGCCTGCAAGTCTTTTGCTCCCTCATACAATGATTGCTAACACTTGAAATTACCACCAGCCGGAGCGCAGGGAAGCCAGGGACTCCAAATTCTCAAGATGCTTTGCTAAAGTCCCACGTCGGGACGAAACGCGTCAGAGGTTCTCTCTGTAATGTGCAGCATTTCGAAATAAAGCTGATTTTAACCACTCCTGGCTGAGTTCCATCATGCAGTGACCGCCATCATCTTCCTTTACTATTCGTTATACCTGGCTGGAGCACGCTGGCATCTTGCTGTATAGGGAGCCGTGTATCCCTCCCAGCTTCTGGTGCCGCCCCCTGGAGCGTGAGTAGCACCGGAGCGCACAGCTTGCTGGGACCTGTCCAGAGAAGCAGCAGCTACATACCTGAGATGACACCAAACACCTCGTGGAGTGTTCGTGGAGCAGGGACAGGTTTACAGGATGGGCAGTGAAGACATTGGGTCGGGTAAGGGCAGCAGGCTGTAGAATGCCGTGAGTTCATGAGGGAGGCATCCACGGTTGCTTCTCCTCTTGCCTCTATCTATTCCCTGCATACTAGCCCCCCACCCTGGTTTAGTCTGCAATTCACCCTCCTTATTACTTCATTATTCAGTTGTTTATCCTGCAGCAACATTGCCTACTTTTCTACATATATGCCAGAGGTTGCTTATACACAAACAGTCATATACACTTTTTAGAGCATAGGACACTTGGGGTTCATTCCCCTTTCCTTTTTTTCCTCACCCCTACAACACGCAGCACATATCACCTTAGATCTGACTCCCAAAAACTGTTCATGGTCTCATGGTTCAACAACAAATCCGGTCACTCTTCTTTTTCTTACCCTGCACCTCACAACTGGAACACCTACCAGAGACTCCCAAAACCGCCTCCAGTATAAGTAATTTCAAGACTTCAGCTGTCTCGTTTTAATCTTGTCTGTAACTGTTACATATGCCATAATCATATTATCTTTAACTGTCCATGAAATGTCTGTAAATGGAATGTAAAACCTGTGTTATTTCATGTATCCATGTATTGTCATCATAACTCTGTGCCAAGGACATACTTGAAAACAAGAGGTAACTCTCAATGTATTATTTCCTGGTAAAACATTTTATAAATAAATAAAATTATAGCTTATCATGCATTCTTCCACTGCAGCAGGGGATAGACATGGTTGCCTGTCAGAGACATGCAAATGTAATGACAATTGTTTTTTTTTATTTGCAATACTACACTGAGAATTCCTATATTGTAATATATGAAACGATCACCTTGCCTTTCATGTAGATGTCTTCATTCTGTTAAATTTAACACTATCTGCAGATACATTTAGGAGGAAACACTGAAGCACTATTACTCCTAATATGTACATTTGTATCATTAGACTGATTGATCAAATAGATACATACAATAGCCAGAGGCTGCTCAGACACTTACAGATACGTTATTTGTATGGTAACAACCATAGCACTCAAGGATATTTAGAGGGACACTTTGTTTCCAGTGAGTGGGACTTTATCAAAAGCTATCAAGTAGCTTAGTGAAATAAATGTTGACTTTGAAGTGAATGTATCTCTTTCTAGTAGTAACATGGATGTTGCAAAAACTGTTACTTTACTAGATCAATTAATTATTTCCAGTCTGAGACAGCTGATAGTTCTATCAAGTCCTATTTAGTATAAAAACAAAATACATATACTGGGAAACTGGAGAAGTTATACCTGTAGTTTATTATTGGAAAGAGGGTGGGTTACATGTAGATTGACCTAGGAAGTAACAAACAATTGATATTAGTGGTACTAATGAGTAAACAATCTTGAATGTAGAATCACTAGTATAACCACACGTTTTAAGAATTAAGATGTTTAGAAATAGCTGTGTTTTTATTTCATAATATAAGTAAAGGTTAAGTCATATATTGTTCACTGACTGCTACTTATCCTGTTGGTAGTGAGTGCAGGAGAGTAGGGATTCTTTTTCTATTTTGCACATCACCTATAACAGTGTTTTTAAACTTTTTTTTTGGTTAAGGAAACTTGTAACTATATTTTGAAATTCTGCGGAACCACAGCCCTCTCTAATAGCGCGTCTGAAATCAGATGCATTGTGAGGAACCCCAACCCTCTCTAATGGCGCGTCTGAGATCAGCTGCATTGTAAGGAACCCCAACACTCTCTAATAGTGTGTCTGAGATCAGATGCATTGCAAGGAACCACAACACTCTCTAATAGTGTGTCTGAGATCAGATGCATTGCAAGGAACCACAACACTCTCTAGGGGAGAAAGAGAAGGGACTGGAGGGAGAGAAAGAAGGGGGATAGGGGGGGGGGAGAGAGAGAGGGGATGGGGGGAGGAGAGAGAGAGGGGATGGGGGGAGGAAGAGAGAAGGGACTAGGGGGAAGAGAGGAAAAGGACTGGGGGTGAGAGAATTGAGTGGAGAGAGAAGGGATGAGAAAGAGAGAAAAGGGACAGAGAAAAGGGATGGAGAGAGAGGGAGAGGGAGGTGTGATGAGTAGGAAGGGAGATCGTAGATTGGCATATAGGGGGGGGAGGGAGAGCGATACCAGCGACAATTACATATTTTGAATAAGGAAAACTCAAGAAAAGATTTACACGCAGAGCGGAGCACTCTAGCGAAGGGGGAGGGGGGTGGACTAACATTGTTTTTGCACTGGATGCCGAATTGTGCAGTTGGAACCCCTGTTGAAAAACACTGACCTAAAAGATATCACACCCTACATGAATCTTAATACTTTGAGGTTATTGTTTGCCTTTCTCTGGATCAATACACTTTAAGTACGGATGTAGGATAAAGTGTCTGTCGCCTAAATTTTGCATGGGTTGAACTTGATGGACGCATGTCTTTTATCAACTTCATCTACTATGTAACTATGTAACTAGGCAGTGTGTGCCCAAATCTATAGAAAATGTTTACAAAATAATATACAAATGGGTACAACTCTATATGGATGTATCTTAGTTTAAATAAAATAAATCATAATAGTTTAAGGAGCCTCTGCACGTCAGGTGGTTTATAATCCCAAAGAAATACTGTGATAACGTATTCAGGTGCATTCGCTTAGAAGTTAAGATATGGATTAACATGTCAAGCATTATGGAATGATACGACTGTACTTTTAAGTGGCTCCCTGTTAGGAAGAGACTGTAAAAGTATTTCTAATATTTTAAACTTCAAAGTCTTATATTTTTAACCACGGCTGCATTAACAAGAATACACCATGAATAATATGTCCATTGATAGTAACAGAATTATGTGGCACATGTGTTGCATGAAGAACTTTCTGGCAGTACATAGCACGCTAACTTTCAAAGCAGTTTAGTGATATGAGCCATAAAACGTCAGTGTGATGTTTCTACTCTACATAGAGACACGGGCTTATTCTAGTACCAGCGAGATTGTCATTGTCCAATTGTGCAATTAGACGAGGCAATAAGAAGTGGAAAAATAATTGTGATCTGCACATATTATACAAGAGTTTCTGAAAATCATGCCTATTGAAATGTCACATTCTGTGCAAATAAACGAGAGAGAACGAAAATGAACAAACACACCATGCAAAAAAAAATGAGCTCACAATTGACAAGTGCATGCGTCATAAATAGTATATAAAAAAGATACTTCACCAAAATCAAATGACCCAGGAAGGAGACTACAGGTAAATTAAAAAAAAAAGGTATTTAATCCATATCCAGCTCTATCTTGCTTGGGTGCATTTACAGGATAGCAGTAAACATCAGGAACAGTGGGAAGGTCATAAGATTATTTTTTTTATACAGTATATACATATATACATGCACACGGTGCTTCATCATATCTTGCAGAAAAACCACAATATTTTCATAAAATTTGAGCAAGTATAGGTCTGTCACAGCAGATTAGATTTAAGAATTCTTAGATTATCAAATAAATATTCTTTGGAACTGATGATAGCATGATGATCTCATCAAGTGCATAGTTACACAATGGTGATTAGTGAAGAAGATAACCACGTTATAAAGTGCTTGAGACAGACAAAGGTATTATGGTCCAAAACTCTTCCATAAAATGTTTCCTAATAAAGGATGGTCGCTAGGACTGAAAAAACGAATTTGTACAACCAAATATCGTTTAGGAGTAAGAGCAGCTGGATCAACGCGTTATTGATTATGCAATCAGACTAGATTTGTGTTCTTGTCTTTGGGCGCTTTTCTGCAGAATGAGGACATTTTAAGCACACACGCTGAACCATACTTTGAACTCAAACTTTATAGTAATCTTAGTGTTTCAGATTAGATTACAACAGTTTAACACATTTACGAGCTAAGAAGTAAAAGCTCCTATTTCTCATTTAATGAACATGAACCTACCGCAGTGTATCTGGTACTTGTTGACATAATAAAGTGATGTCAATTTAGTTAACATCAGTTGATTGTCTACATTGTGCTTCTTGTATTGTGTTAATCTACATAACAGACCAACAATCTAGCATATTTTCATGTGGATTGAGCAAGAAATATATCAAATTTGATGAAAAATTAAAGGGGTCCCTTTTTTCCTGAACACAGTGTACTGTATACAGTTTGCTGGGACAGAATCAGACCCCTTCGATGTCAGCAGAAGGTTATAACACACTTTGTTCCCTGCATAATGGGGTTAACGTCTACATACAGCAGCTTCCAGGTGCAACCAATTAACGTGAGCTACAAGGTTTAAAAGGTAGCCTGAGAATACAGCCAATGTTTTATACAGAGGCTTGAAAGAAGGCTGTCTACCTGGAGTCCTAAGACACAGCTCATTACCTTGGAACCGTGCTTATTGGGTTACTATACTATTAAGAGTAAGGACTACACATTGGACTTCTACTAAACATTTTTGTGTTTGAGTGAGAACCAGCTGGCCAGGGATGTTGGTTAGAGAAGTAATTTTTTTTAGTAAGTCTCCTGTGTGGGTAGGTTTTTATTTTGACTTTGCTTTAAAGGGACAATGTACCCACATTTTTTTGTTTTAAGTCTGTGGATAAAATTAACCACAGTGATATACATGCCTTTTGCAAACTGTTTCTCACTGATCGCCGGTCATCGTGTGTGTACGTGTGTACGTACGTATGCACGTACATACACTGTTACGGGGCCACCTTAGGGCTAGTCGGCCGCCTTGTGCCCCACTCTCCCTCCTCTCGCTCCTGGCGGTGTTGGTATCCAACTTTCACCCGACCGGAGAAGGGAGCACAGGCCCAGACCAGCAGAGATGTGGTGTGTTTTTTTTCTCCTCACCTTTTCCCAAGCTGGACGCCTCCTGAAGCATCATATGACATGTTGCCATGGCAACATGACACCGTGAGGAGGTGACCCGCTCTGGAAAAGGAAGCCCCCCTTTTTTTCCAGGTTGGGCCCCTCTGCCAGTGTGCCGCCTTAGGCCCTGAAAAGTTTGAAAATTATTTTCTCTTTGATAATCAGTTCTTCAATCAGATATGAAGGACCGCTATAGGCTGCAATGTGGCTCCATCGTATGCGAACATTTTCTTGAACAACTTTGAGTACAAATATGTATATACTAATCCCTTGTATTCACAGTTTGCAACTACGCTACATAGATGATATATTCATGGTGTGGACGGGCAATGTGAACTTTCTCCTTATGTTTTTTCAACATCTTAAAGCAGCGGTGGATACAATCACCTTTACTACAGTATGCTTTATGACCTAAATGAGGTCTGCTTTTTAGACACCAGGGTCTATCTACAAGGGAATATGATTGAGACAGACCTTTATTCCAATGCAACGGACCGTAATACCCTTCTATTACATAATAGTTTTCAGCCACCACAAAGTACACATTCTTTACCAGGAGTCAACTATACAGGGTTAAACGGATTGTGAGCGAACCAACAAAGGTGGGTGTTAGATTACAGCAGGTGGTTGATAAATTTGCAGCAACAGGATATCCAATCAATGAATTAGAAATGGGGAAGAAGTCTGTATCAGCTATTGACAGAGAATTTCTCTTATGTCCTAGGCTTACAAATACCCTCACTGGCAGGATCCCATTTGTGAGTACATTTTCTTCAGTTAGTTCTGCAATCAGCCGTGTGATTCGGAAACATTGGTATCTCATTGAAACGGATGGAAAACTTAAAGTAGTGACTGCTCCACCACTTATGTCTTATAGAAGGGCACCTACTTTCAGGGACTCTGTAGTTAGAGCGGGCCTTGGCTCTAACAAACCAGCAACTACCAGATTTTTGGGAACACCTGTTAATGGTACATGTCCTTGCCTGTCGTGTGTGCAGTGCGGGAACATCCAAAAAGGCTCTTCTTTCACACACCCACTAACTGGCCATCTATACCACATGAAACACTATACGACGTGCAATACCGATTTTGTGGTATATTTAATTAAATGCCCTTGTGGCATGGCTTACGTTGGGGAAACGATGAGAAAACAAAAAGCATAAATCTACGATTAGATGTCGGGTACAGAATCAGCCGGTTTCTGCTCACTTGTTAGTGGCTTGGCACAGCATTAGTCAACTACCGGTGCAAGTGATAGATCATGTGCCCAAACCTTGATGTGGGGGCAATAGGATGCTTATTCTTAGAAAACGTGAGGCCTTCTGGATACACGAATTTGGGTCTATGCATCCCCAGGGTCTTAATAGAGACTACGATCTGACTGGACCCTGACTATTAGACTCTTTCTATTACTATGGAGTTTTTGTGCAGGTTATTGGTGTGATACAGCAGGGGTGGTAGCGATGACCTCAGTGATTCGCCTCTATTTCAGTCATCACCATCTCTGCTTCCTTTTGAGTCTATGTTGATGTGAGTTGTTCTGGATCAGCGTACACGTAGGGCTCATAGAGTCTAACCCTGGGTTTTCCCGTTTATCTCTTTTTTTTCTGTGTTCTAGATTAGCCACACGATGTACATCTAATATATATATTCCTTTTTTTTATATATTTGCTCCCTGGTTGACTTGGCCTTTTATCCTCTTTGAAAGGTGCAGGACTTTAACCCACTTCATGGTGGGTCATTAGGGCGATCTGAGTACCAGCATCTTGTTTGTTGTACTGCTTTATTGTTGTTCCCTGTTCCGTTGTCTCTTTCCTTTCCCCTGCCCCTATGACTTTCATTTTTTACATGTTGGGATTTATTTCCTTTTTATTTGTATGGTATTGTTGATATGTTCTGTTGTTGTTTTTGCCTCTGTATTAGGCATCACTGGGATAATGCAACTAGTAGGTGACCTCCCCTTTGGGAGCCCTATATGGCTTATTTGACTTGTTTCTAGGGACGCTATTTACTTGTAAATTAATGGATTCACAGAGGTACAGTTTATGGGACATGGAGCCCCATTACCTCCATAACTGTGAGGATTTAAGGGGTCATGCACTAAGCACCGATAAGTCGTTTTAAGAACGCAAAGTGCTCTTCGAACGTGATGTTGCGCTGAACGCGATTCACAGAGACACGCAAACAGGCACTTTGCGTTCCAAAACTGACTTTTTTCAGGAAATTTTTGTAAGTCCAACTTTGCACGTTCGTTAACCTGTTTACGTTCAATTCTGCCCTTATGCGGGATGCACTAAGCTAAGCAACCTTAGCAAACGTGAAAGTTGCGTTCAAGAAAACACGTCACCTCAAGGTAGCCGCAAAAAAAGCTGGATTTAGAAAAATTTCTTTGTTTACATTTTTGCATGCGCAAAACCCATACAACAGGCCGGCGGGTGTCCCCGGCTGACCCAGCGGGGGTCCCAGAGGGAGGCCGGGGCTCACGCGGGTGTCCCCGGCTGACCCATGGGGCTTCCCGGCTCACCAAGCGGGGGTCCCCGCGGGAGTGCGGGGGTCCTCGCGGGAGTCCCAGGGTACCCGCGGGCCTGCAGTACCAATGTTGTGCCTTCAAAAATACTAAACAATATTTATAACTAAATACACCCCCCTAACACATACAATACAGTAATGTGCAAAATTACTATTATCCACATATGGATAATAATGCATTTGCCCTTTTTAAATACATATAAATTATAGTAAATACATATTACACTTACCTTTTACAGGCACCCACGATGAAGGCGGTCTTCATCCTCATATTCATCCTGCCCATGTCCCTCCGGTGCTGCAAAACATACACAAGAAGAAAAATAGCCCCTAAACCCTTAATCACCTTAGCGGTCATTAACCGCTACAGTCATTAAGGGGTTAACCCACCCTCACCCACCACTCGGGAGGCCAAAATACCCTCCCCCACTACCTATCCCGTGAGGCCTAACCACCCTCACCCACTAACCCAGGCAGGAGGCCTACACATATACCCTTGGGGACAATACCCCCTTCCCCCACCTCCAGTACCCACAAGAAAAACAATACACAGACGTACAATAAACATCATTATATTTATTCTATACATAACCCACCCCCTGTGCCCCCCCATAAATACATGATTTATTATTTTACATACAGGGTTATTACTTCAGGCCCACGGGAGTCCCTTCCAAACAGGGTCAGGAGGCCTACAGGTGGTCCCCGCCAGGTGCCCTCGTCCACCAGGTGGTCTCCGCAGGTCACAGTGGGCCACAATGGGGTCCCCACGGGTAGGCCCGCGGCTGTCTGGGGGGCCATGGGTCAGACCCACAGGTGTATGAGGGGCCTCAGGTGGTTTCCACAGGGGTCTGGGGGTCCTCGGATGGTCCCAATGGGTCCGCAGTGCTCCCACAGATGTGGGTCCACCGGTTCTTCCCCGTAGGTGGCCCACGTGGACCCGGCAGCCGTTTACCCGTGGGAAGTCCGAGGAGACCTCAGGTGGTCTCAATAGGTCCCCCGCAGACCTGAGGAATCAACCCTGTATGTAAAAAAAAAAACGTCCTATACATTAAATACATCAATCCCCCGCCCCCCCCCCCCCCCCCACACATACAGTACAATAATGTGCAAAATAACTATTATCCCATCATATGGATATAGATTCATTTGCCCATTATTAAACACATTAACTACATAATAAAATAAATAAAGTTCTACTGCCCTCATCATAAGAAGCCCCCTCGACGCAAATTCGTCTCCTCCCGTTGCCAACAAAATACATACCCAACATTGCAATTACATTCTGATATCAATTACCCCTTAATGCACCTTATCTGATAATAACCGCAATGTAATAAGGGGTTTACGCCACCCTGGCCCGATACCCCACCCTTCACACAATCATTTGTACCGTGGCTTCATCATGCAACTATATATCATGTAGAGTGTCTCGCCAGACCGTAGTTGCCGAGCTTCAATATCAAAAAATAAATAAATCGATGAACCCGTTCTTGTGGCTAACGAAATCGTTTCTTTGTGCGAGCTTTCGAGATACACTGATCTCTTCTTCTTTCCGGCGAAGTTACATCGGAGACGCGATCGTGTATCCCGAAAGCTCGCCCAAATAAAAGCATTTCGTTAGCCACAGAACGGTTCATCTATTTCTTATTATTTATTTATTTGTAATTATTGAAGCTCGGCTAACACGACTGATACCGCTACATGTATATATTATACATATATCAAAAAAATCGATATTAATAGATATATATAGATACTCTCATCTATCATACCTATTATCACCAAAAAACATTAAGAAGAAAGCATCGCGTAGCATAAGCGCGAGAAACGGGAAGGCCGAATGGAAAGCACACGGGAAGAAGGGAGAGTAAGATGCGAAAAAAGAGTTCACAAAGCTAAGGAACAGGCCTATGAAACGAAGAAAGGAATCCAAAGGTGGGAAGAAGGGGAGCAAAGAGGACACGACGGTGGAGACGAATGGCGAAGGGGAAGAGAGAGGAACAACAAAACCAAAGGGAACAAGGAAAAGATAGATCAAGAGTGACGGAACGGCGGTTCACGGACTAGCGAGTGCAAAAAAGAAGGGTAAACGGGAAGGGGACGTCAAAAGACGGACGAAAGAGAAAAAACGGAAGTGAAGAGAGAAAGAACACGAATATATCAAAAGGGGGGACCAACAGAGGATAGAGAAATCTAATCCACACAGGAGAGAAAGGGAGGCAATGAACAGGGAAGCGCTTTACAGGCCAGCAACAGGGAACCAAACAACAAAACACCCAACCCCCGTGAAGACCGAGAGGAACACTAGGACACGGCGCAATAATAGTTGTAACACGGGGGCGGTGAAACGAAAATGCAGCCCGTACGGGGAACCGGAAGATGGTGGAAGGAAAAAGGAAGACGGGGCATAGGGCGAGGACAGAGCGTAGAGGTAAAAAGTGAAAGAAGAGAGACACCAACGATAAGAAGGATGGAGCCGCGGGAAGAAAAAAAGGGAAGTCGAATCCCACAGGGAGACGCGGGTGACATAACGAGAGAGCTGAAAGTCGGAAAGACAGAAAGGGTAGGCATGAATAGGGAGAGAGTGTCAAGAAGATAAAAGGGATTCGGAGCGGGGAGCCAGAGCAACATCCGAAAAAGAGCACTGGCAAGGGAAGGAAATGAGAGGTAGGTGAGATTAGGGACGGGGAGGCAGATTAGGCATGGGTCGGATGTCGTAACGAGAACGTCTGGGGTTAGGAAGTGTGGAAGGACACAGACACGCTAGAGAAGCGACGAGCGGGAGGAGACAGGGATAAGGACGAAAAGGGAGGATGAGTGGTTGTGGAAGATTGAAAATTGAGATCCCGGCTACGACGAGGGGGCGAACGAGGGAACAAAACACAAAGGGAGAGCACCCGGTAGCAGGATAACTGAAAAGAGGAAAGGGAAAAACGGTATATACTGGGAGAGGGGTTGAGAAGAGAAACGACGAATAGGATCTGAAAGAATCAGATGAGAAAACAATGATAGGGGACGATAAAGGGAAAGGATAACATAGAACTAGAGCAGGATGGTAGAAATGAGGGCAAGAAACAGGCGAAAGAGAGAAAAGAACCGATCAGATGTGAGGGGAGGTAGGAAACGTTGCACCGACAATATGAAAAAAAGCCAGGTGAGGTCTCTCCTCTTCTTTTTCTTTTTCTACTCCCTACTCTCCATATCTCTCTTCCTCCCTCTCTCTCGCTACCCTCCCCTCTCTCTATCTCTCTCTCGCTCGCTCTCGGCGCATCAGCTCTCTCTCTCTCTCATCTCTTCTTCTCTCTCCTCTCCTCTCTCTCATCTCCCTCCTCCACCCCCGCCGCGGCCCTCCCACTTGCCCGTCGCCCCCCATTGGCGTGCTGTACCCCATCCCGCCCTCCTCCCCCCTCGCTCCCGTTTGCCGCCCCCGCTCTGCGCCGCCCTCTGTCTATTTCTCCCCCGTTTTTTGTCTTGCCCCCCGCCCCCTGGTCTTCTGTTCTTTTTCAACTAAACTCGTGATCAACCTTACCAGAGTGCTGTCTCTTGATCTCGTGCTTCAAACGGTATCGTATGGTTTACATATTATATATATATTATATATATTTATATATATATAGGAAAACACAGGGGGTGCCCATTGCTACACTCCAAATGACAAAACATACATGGTTAATATTCAGAATTGATGCTTCATTACTAATAACATTGCTAATGCTAATAATAAAAATTGTTTTAGTTAGAATTTGGCCAAAACATCATAAGCTTGCACACCAACTCAAGGTAAAACCATAAAAGTGCAAGTCCTACACTACACTGCATGGTTGCCCAAACCTCTGTATGAGGGGGAAGAACCATAATAGATTCATAACTGCAGCAAGATAGAGACTCCACCATTAAAAAGGGGGGAGTTGACGTGAGCTCTGGGGAGGTGCCACAACCTCCATACAACTGATACCAGTCAGAAATTAATTAAACACACAAACCCAGCAAGCTCAAACGCAATCTATTATGGTTCTTCCCCCTCATACAGAGGTATTGGGAACAAATGCAGTGTATTGTAGGACTTGCACTTATTATGGTTTACCTTGACGTTTGGTGTGCAAGCTTATGATTTTGCCCAAATTTCTAACTAAAACCCATTTTTTATTATTAGCATTAGCAATGTTATTAGTATTGAAGCATAATTTCTTGTAATTATTACCATGTATGTTTTGTCATTTGGATTTAGCACTGGGCACCCCCTGTGTTTTCCTATATTCATGTGCCACAGCCCATTGCACTCTATGTGGCATTACATATAGCTCAATATTAGGAGGGTGTGGGCGTTTGAGCTTGCTGGGTTTGTGTGTTTTTAATTAATTTCTGACTGGTATCAGTTTGTATGGAGGTTGTGGCACCTTCCCCCGAGAGCTCACGTCACTCCCCTTTTAATGGTGGAGTCTCTCATCTTGCTGCAGGTAATGAATCTATTATGGTTCTTCCCCTCATACAGAGGTATTGGGAACAAATGCAGTGTAGTAGGACTTGCACTTATTATGGTTTACCTTGACTTTTGTTGTGCAGCTTATGTGTTTGGCCGAAATTTCTAACTAAAAAACCATTTTTTATTATTAGCATTAGCAATGTTATTATATTGAAGCACATCATTCTTGTAATTATTACCATGTATGTTTTGTCATTTGGATGTAGCACTGGGCACCCCCGTGTGTTTTCCTATATTCATGTGCACAGCCCAGTTGCACTCTATGTGGCATTACATATAGTCATATTAGAGGGTGTGGGCTTTGAGCTTGCTGGGTTTGTGGTTTTATATATATATATATATATATATATATATATATATACATATATATACATATATATATACATATACACAGTGTTCGACAATTAATTATAACCACACGCCCGTGGCGAGTGGATTTAGGCCGCTTGACCTGCTCGCACTCAGCTGTTAGGAGGGGAAATCCCTCACCCGGTGCTTCTCCCTGCTCGCACTCAGCTGTTGGCAGGGGAAATCCCTTACCCGGTCTTCTCCCCTACCCGGTGCTTCTCCCTGCTCGCACTCAGCTGTTGGCAGGGGAAATCCCCTACCGGCGCTTCTCCTTTCCTGGACGGCCAGCTACTAGTGCAGGGTGAGCTGAGAGATATTTCCCTCCCTACCTGTCTGACCTCCAGGTACCCAAGCAGAGTCTGGGGCAATTATACTACCAGGACTGTGCTGCTGCAGAGTTACTAACCTCCATTCTATCAGGGAATACCTACCCTCCTATCCTGATTGTCCACTGTTTATCCCATACTCTGCAACTGCATCAGCCTGACAATACTCATAACTGGATCTAAAAGGGTTTTTGCATTCAGCCCTTGCTCACTTGAATCTTTAAAGACTATCTGGAATTTATATATGGCTCCAAAATGCCCCCTCTTTCTATAGATGCTGGGACACTTAAGAGACCTAACATTCACATTTGCATTGTTGTAGTTAAATTACAAGGCAGTCTGAACAATACCTTGAGTGCCCAATTTAATTTACAGGGCAATGTGAACAATATTGTATTGATTGCTGCTAATAACAGCACTAATATTGTTCCACTTTGAGTGATCTACACTACAGTAGACTATACCTCCATTGTTATATGCCCCATGCGTTTTTAACAATTTTTGTGCCCCATTATTTTTATCTTGTTAGAAATAAAAATTATTACTAATACACTATCATAGGGATTACCTCGAGGTTTTTTCATTACACTGTTCACAACAGTATTTCAAGTGCATTTCTGAGTCTCAAGACTGATACCACTTCCGAACAAATTAGATCTGAGTGCATGTGATTGGGGTTTCTATACTTTCCCTGTCTTTGGGGAAAGAGACCTCTTTTTATGCTATTGCCACTACCCTAGTGCACCCAGACTAATATCTAAGACTAAGAGTGAGCGGGTGGTCGTTTTTGTTTATACCCTCCGTGTGGTAGGGCTGGGGGCGGGGGTAGGTGGCGAGTAGATTTTTTGTTCGGCGAGTAGCTTTTTGGGTGATTTGTCGAACATTGTGTATATATATATATATATATATATATATATATATATATATATATATTAAAGTGTAAAATAAAGAATTCACACTAGATCCCTCTCACAACTGCACTCAGGTCTAGAAAATATCTTGTCAGACTTCATAAGTCATAGAATCCTAATATTCTTGATTTAGAAATTTAATGAGTCATGCTAAAATAGCAATATTTTAGGGAAAACCAACTAGCAAGAGTACTAAAACATACATTACTTTCTATGAAAAACAATACAAATTTACACTACCCTTTGAATTAACTTTGTGTGTTAACATACTCTGGTTAATCAGGCATATATCCACACGGAAGCAGAGTATATTAACAGACTAAGTCAATTCATAGGGTAGTGTAAATTTGTATTGTTTTTCATAGAAAGTAATGTATGCTTTAGTACTCTTGCTAGTTGGTTTTCCATAGAATATTTTGACGTAATCAAAGAAAGATGGCCGGCGACACATGGTACGGTAGCCAATCAGAGCGTGGGAACGAAATCCCAACTCTGATTGGCTCTGGTAGACCATGTGACAGAAGCTTTGCTTCAGCCAATCAGAGTGTGTCATGTGTCGCCGGCCATCTTTGTTTTGATGATGTCATCTTAAAGGCAATTGAAGCTCAGCCATTCTGATTTGCTGGCATCATTGCCTTTAAATGACGTCATCATTTTTCTGTTTTTTTTTCCCAAATCACATGTTTTTCACGGCCCAATTAGGGCCGTGGGAAACATTTGACCAGAATGTGACGTCATAGGCCTATAAAAGGCTACAGTATGTCGTCTCATTTTGAAGCCAGACGCCAAGGAGCAAGGACCTCCTACAGAAGAAAAAAGGCCACGGTGTGGCCGAAGAAGAGAAGAAGACCCCGGAAGAGAGCGGAAGAAGAAACAAGAAAGAAGAATGCAGATGAAGATGGATTACAAATAGAAGACCCCTGGATAGTTATGGTTTATTATTTTATGGGTTTCTGTGTGTGGATTGTTTCGAGAGTAAGGTGTTCAATGGGAGTCGGTGAGTTGGTCAAGTCAACAAAAGAAATGTTTGTTTTTTTTACTTGTACATTTTTTTTTTTTTACATGTGATTTTTTTTTATTACAGATCATTTCTTGCCACTGTATGTATGTATGTATGAAAAAACAAATAGGTAGCGCTATATCCCACAGTGAGCTGGCAGCCGGTGATATAACCCTGACCCCTAGTCAGGCTATAGATGTGGAAAAGAAGTTATATCAGTGGCGCTCAACACTGTAATGATCAAAGCAATTCTAATAGATATTATAAAATATATATTATAAAATATACAACCAGAGCCACGGAAATCGCCCGTCCGATTGGATGCTCCACGTGGTAAGGGTAAACATGTAAATATACAAAGAAATCAAATAATAGCATAATACTGTAAAACATACACATACATAAACAAACAACACTTAACAGACGCTGAGAACAGGTAACTACTCACAATGGCATTTAATATGGCATATCATTAATATCATAAAATACACTTATTACACATAAAATAGTACATAAAAACATATATTAGGTTCAGGCAAGATTCTCCAACTCGGGTGGGGGTACCTGCTTACCGAAAACAGGATGTAATCAGGCAATGGATAATTCAAAGAGTATCCCCTCTTATGGATAGCTGCTGCTGCTGCTGCTGTTGTTAACACCTGGGCTCAGACGAGGAGTCTATTATGGGCCAGGACAGGTTTTTCCAGCTAGCTGCGTCTGCCTCAGTCCTCTCCCAGCACTGCAGAAGCTCCAGGACCACACACAGAGATACTTCCTGGTCTCAGTGGAGTAATCAGAGTCAGTACATCAGGCGCAGGGAGTTCCAGCCATTGTGATTTCCCAGATACACATGTGCAGAAGTTACACTGATTCACATCCCGCTTGCAAAACCATGGCTGATGTCGTCAATGACAGTATATAGCATGTTAAATTCATTACCAAGGCGCTCCCAGACCCCGCATCCAATAGCGAGTACAGAGCTTGATTGGTAGCGTCATCAACACTGGTGCAGGCAGTGGAGTAATCAGAGTCAGTACATCAGGCGCAACACTGGTGCAGGCAGTGGAGTAATCAGAGTCAGTACATCAGGCGCATGGAGTTCCAGCCGTTGTGATTTCTCAGGTACACATGCGCAGAAGTTACACTGATTCACATCCCGCTTGCAAAGCCATGGCTGACGTCATCAAAGACGATATATAGCATGTTAAATTCATTACCAAGGTGCTGATAGTCAAAAAATATAAGAGAGACAAAGGTGTTAGGCATACAGAGCTAAAGTACTAAGGCTTTATTGGTACCTATAATGACAGATGGGGAGATCTTAAATCTATTCTCCAGAAACATTGGCCTATTCTATGCACCGATGGGGAACTTAGGGAAGCAGTAGGTGACAGGGTCAATTTAACGAGCCGACGGTCTCCTAACTTAAAAGACCGTCTTGTACATAGTCATTATATTCCCCACACTAGCGAGACATTCCTTACTATTAGAAAAACAGGCTTTTCTAAATGTAATAATTGTTCGGCCTGTAAATATATGTTGCAGACCGACAAGTTTTCAAATAGTGATCAGACCAAGAATTATAACATTGGATATACCCTAAATTGTAAGTCTAAGGGTGTTATCTATTGTTTAACTTGTCCCTGCCAACTCAAATACATTGACATGACCACCCGCGAACTTCGGTTCAGGATCTTAGAACACACTAGGAATATTAGATCAGCGCAGCGGGACTTGGATGCCTGTAAAAATTACATCTCTGGCCAGACACTTCTTTCAGTGTCACGCCTCAGACAGTACTTGTATGTCAGCATTTGCTTTTGACAAAATATCTCTGGGCATTAGAGGTGGTGATTTAGAAAAAGCACTTCTTAAAAAGGAATGCCGCTGAATTGTCCTTCTTAACACTATGCAACCCAAGGGAATGAATGACTCCCTTGGGTTTGCTATGTTTTTGTAGTTTTTCATTGTGTCATTTTTTCTACGGTGTGTTTTTTATCCTTGAGCATTGCCATCATAGTGTAGTTTGGGGGACATGGAGGATTCCAGCAGTACTATTGTTATCTTTATATTTATGCTTATCCATGTGTCCTCACTGCTGTTTCTTTGTTATTTCCCCTCCTCTGTTTTACTATTTATCTTTTTAATGAGTAGTTATTTATTTTATATTTGCTCTTTATGATGTTTTGTACTTAGTACTTTAGCTCTGTATGCCTAACACCTTTGTCTCTCTTATATATTTTGACTATCAGCGCCTTGGTAATGAATTTAACATGCTATATACCATCTTTGATGACGTCAGCCATGGCTTTGCAAGCGGGATGTGAATCAGTGTAACTTCTGCGCATGTGTACCTGAGAAATCACAACGGCTGGAACTCCCTGCGCCTGATGTACTGACTCTGATTACTCCACTGCCTGCACCAGTGTTGATGACGCTACCAATCAAGCTCTGTACTCGCTATTGGATGCGGGGTCTGGGAGCGCCTTGGTAATGAATTTAACATGCTATATACCATCCTTGACGACATCAGCCATGGTTTTGCAAGCGGGATGTGAATCAGTGTAACTTCTGTACATGTGTACCTGAGAAATCACAACGGCTGGAACTCCCTGCGCCTGATGTACTGACTCTGATTACTCCACTGCCTGCACCAGTGTTGATGACGCTACCAATCAAGCTCTGTACTCGCTATTGGATGCGGGGTCTGGGAGGTGCTGTGAATACTTAGCCGATTTCTTATAAAGACTAGCTTACCTCTACTTGTATTGTATCACTCCGGGATGAAGCCCACCGACGGGCGAAACGCGTAGAGTGTCTTCTTTTGGCAGCTATATATGATTTTTCTGGCGTGATTCCTACGGCTTTATGCAGTAACCATGGACTTTCTCTGATTTTTTCATGAGCAAGTTTTGGAGCTTTACCACTGAGGACTGAACCCGTTTGCTACCTTGTGACAGCTGAGTATAATCTCCCCTGCTGTTTGGTGTTACTGTTCCTCGTGGTTTGTGCACTTATGTGTGTTTGCATCATTCTCCAGCATTGGCTTTTTGCAACTCCATTTAATCATGTTCCTATCTGCTCATGTGTTATGACCATGGTTACTCTATACATCTATGCTGTTTGATTATTTATCATTTTTTGTACTTGCTGATCAGGGTATGAGTTTGGTTATTATTTCTTTTTTCTCCAATGTGTTTTTCCCTTGGCTTTAAGGTATATTTTTGCTTATATGCATTTTTCATGTATATAGGGTTATTGATTTCATACTTTTCCTTATGCCTTTAGTTACATTTCATATTTTGTAGCATTAGGGTTAATTTTTTCATTTTTTGTCCCATTTAGGCTTTTTTTGTGTTAATTCATATTATAGTTATTATTATTTAGACGCATTATAGTTTTTTGGTTCATTTATCAGCATTTACTTTTAGAGAGTCACTGCCTATATATTTTCAGCTGCCATTTGTCTGTTTATGTTTTTAAGTTACTGTGTCTTGCTGCTTTAATAAAATCTCATTCATTTTCTGCTTTGACAGAGCATTCGGGTCTTTTTGCTACACTCTATTTGCTTATTTTGGTAGTATATTTTAGAGTGCTATCTTAGGGGATTGTCTTTGTTTCTTTCTATTGTGTGTGTTATATATTTGTACCTCTCCCCCAGCACCATCAGGTTACCCTTATTATTTCATTTCTGACTTTCTGGGTTTATATATTCTTTATACCCAATCAGTCAGTGTTATTTGGGGTTTGACTTAACTACTTATATATACTGTTGAGCAACATACTTTTTTGTGTGTTTGATATATATATATATATATATATATATATATATATATATATCTCAATCAATATAACATAGCTTATAGTGTGTAAAAAAGTGACAAAGCCCCTCCACTGCATAATGTACAGCAAATAAGTCTGCAACCCTGCCGTTCTCCATTATCTCTAGGGCTTCTGGGAAATTACATGCACACAGTGTGTCCCCTTTTGCATCTTATGCATTTTAACATGGATCCCTATAAGCTTATGCTTGCTGTATTACACAGCTTTTCAGCACAGCCTGGGTTAAAGAACTCACAGACAGCGGTGTCTACCTTTTGGGTCTCATCAGTGGGAGGATGGTTATGCTGCCTTTGCAATTTGAAGCTGGGATAGGTCACCAGGACAACAGCTGTCTGTGAGTAGGCTGTGCTCATTTGCATGTAATTTCCCAGAGTCTCTGGCTGCAGTGGAAGCAGAAATGTGAATGTGCTCACAAGTGATATACAATTTAAATGGATTTTAGTCATTGAACCAATTTTTTTGGTATACCTTGATTCCAGAGGAGATTAAAATATCTTACAAAGAAACCATACCAAGCCCATCTGCAAGAAAAATAACTACATTATGTATTTGAAGTTGACCATAAATATACCTCAACTCTGATCAAGTGGCAAATAGCCACAGAAACAGGAGCCATGGGCTTCTGTGCGTGTGCAGTACATAAGTCAGTTATGTTTTTATACACTGAGTCTTAACTAAACGTGTGGCATTGGTTGTGTGAACTTCTCACGTGTCTAAGCAAAGCTTGCGAAGTTCACCATTGGTTTCCAAGTTTAGAGAAATAGTGTGCTTACATCCAAATGTTTGCAACAGGGCCGCTTAATGCCTAAGTCAATGGGCATTGTATGTTAAATTCAGGTTGAGAAGTTTAGTTTTTGAAACACTGTTTTTGTCCTACTGTAAGCAATGAAAAGAACTAGATCAGTGCTGGGTTTGCAAGAATACACAAAAGTATATTTAATTGTTAAGTTATGTTATGCCTTCTCTTGGATAACCTAAAGGTATGGATACTGCAATTCTTTATGCTTTACCATTAACTTTAATTATGGGAGCTTTGTGCTTACTATTATAAAAACGGCAATGTAAAAGCTACAGTAAATCATTAGAAGCGTTTTTCTCCATCTATCTATAGGTTACAAAGCTCAAAAAGGAAAGACTTCTCTTCTCTGGCAATATGTAATATCAATGTTTAAGAACTATAATTTGCTTATAAAAGGAGTACCGAATGAATCACATTACAGTATGTTGCAACCCATTACAGATGCCATGTTAGACCATTGTCTTTTTTCTCCATCTGTGTTTGTAGATTTGAATGTGTATAATTAGTTTAAAATGCAATAATCCAAGTTGATGTGGTATTGACATATAATCTGTTCCAGTGCGTTTAGTTTTTATTTTCATATTTGATGTGGCAAGAAAATTCCCCACTGTCTTTAAAAAAAAAAAATATTTGATCATGTATTTTTCACAGTCACTTCTTTCTTTCTTTTTCCTTGTGGTTGGTAGGAAGTCTGTTGGGTATTAGTAAGGGTTCAGAAAAAAACTTCTCTTAATCTCTTATCTTCCTTTTAAGGTAAGTTGAATATCTTGTGTGGGACATCCAGATGGCTACACAGGGTAAGGAGACAGAGAAAGTACATTTCATGTAGTGAGTGAGCATGCTGCATCTGCAGCTGGTTCCGTGTTTTCTATTCGGTTCCCAATCAAAATAACTGGTGTCAAAAGACAAAAAGAGTAAAACATCTGTTCTAAAACAAACATGGAAATCTACTTTAAAAGAACATGTTTGCCTCTCGGCATCAGCTGTGCCCCACATGTTAGCCTGCAGCTTATAAGTGTCACATAAATATCCCCAGTAAATATGCAAAATGGGTAAAAGTGGCTGGTTTAGAAAATGAAACGTGAAAACAACTAAAAAAAAAAAAAACACAAAGGCTCAATGACTGCTAAGCCAAATTCACTAATGATTGTATTTGAAATGCAAATCGGCTTATGCAGTACTTCAAAAGCAAGCACGTTACATGAAATTTCATAGCACATTTTCTCCAGCCCTGCTCGGTTTATATTCATTACATTGGTATGTCTTTAAAGAATATAAAGTAGTCCTGTCTCCATATATTGTATCTATTCTAATCTGGATGCACATATATTATGTAGTTATTTGAAGTAGCCACTGTCCTTCCTCAAACACCGTTCACGCAACACACAGGTCTGGAGGTTGAAATGGTCACAGGTTTTTTTGATTTTGCTAAATTCTTTTTCTTATTTTTCATATATAAAGATAATATACAGCTTTTATTATAAATACCATCAAAACAGTTAACTATTATCCTGCCAGAATGCTCAACCTGCCAGTAAATTCAGCGGCGGACAACCAAGACCACCTCCCCCCCAGCCACGTACTGCACAACCACACCTTGATCCCGCATAAAGTCCCACGGGGATGAGCCCCAGGTACAAACCTCCCAGTGATTATTACTCTCCCACCAATAAACATCCCATCTGGCAGGGTTATACCACCCTTAAATAACAACTGCTGCCAACACTGGGGCTGTTTTAACCCCTTAAATTAGCCCTAAGCCTCTAGCTCTGCCGGGACCTGCTCAATCCCGTTCTGAAGAGTCATGTTTAACAATTATTAAGACCTAGGTCAGACAAATGCACACCACATTCAGTATGACAAGCGATCCTTCCACCGATTTGCAGAACAAACTTTGTTAATAATTGTTCCTACTTTTTGATTGTCTGAACCCCAAGCTATTCCTTCCTATAGACAATTTCCAACCAAAACAATTGAAATGCACCTAACCTGAATTTTCACCAGGTCTCTCCTGATTGCATGTATCAGGTTCAATAACTGATGGCAACACTGTTAGTAGCTGGTCCCACTGCCGCCCCTTTTGTCCCACCGAAAAACTGTGGCTTTGTCTGACTACAAACACAAATTTCTCCCATATGGGTGAACATCTGCACGCTGTTCAGCCCAGTAAACATAGCAGTCTCTGATTATCCAGGCATCCACAGAAGCCAAGCATAAAGCACAAACAAGAAACATAAAACAAGATTAAAAAAAAATGAAAGAAAAAATACCCTGAACCCAACAATGCACATAACTGCAATACAAACTAGATGACTTCCATCTCCCTATACACCAAATCACATCAATATCCAAACTTAGCCAAGCTGCTACTATGCAGAAAGAGCGTGTCGGAAACCTGTTACTCTCCAATCCCAAAAAGCCAATACATACCTGAAAAAATTGTGGAAACTGGTATCTAGACAAAGGTTCACTCGAGGCATTCAACAACAATGGGCTTGGCACTAGCATCTTGACATCTATAAACTCACATAATTGCCTCAGTTAGACCCGCTATTCAAGCCTTCGATCAGCACTCATGAGCCAGCCCAACAGTTTTTTAGTTTTGTGGTGTGCTAGTCAAGACCAATCAGTGCCCAAGATCACATTTTCAAAGGCTAAACCGCCACCCCCTTCGAAGCACATATCAAATCACTTACCCTCATAGCCCCTACCATTTGTTGGCCTATCTATGCCATCATTGATGAATGACACATCTGTGGTGACCCTCAAACCCAGCAGTGGGGGGTGGGATGACAGAAACTAACCCACCAACCCTGCCTCACTGTATATATATATATATATATATATATATATATATACTATATTATATATATAATATATAGAAACAAAACAGCGAAAGCAACACCTTAGGAAACACACGGACATACCTTAAAGTATAAACAAAGAATTTTATTAAAGTGAGTTAAAACAGGGGATAAAGTTTAAAAGATGAGGGGGGCTCAGCTCTACCACACAATGTGAACCTGGAGGCAAGGGTCTAAGCATAGAACCAATACTGACATGCACATGACACAGGGAGCTCTGTAAAAGCACACCTGTAGAAGGAGAACCCACACTGAAAATAGGTATATCCACATTAGAGAAATCACCATACAATTGTTGTAAATAGTTGCACGGAGTGGACACAAGGTGAATACAAGTAGCAATGTGAAGTATACATCACCACTCAGTGTAGGGATATCATGGGCAGAAGGGTAGGTCAGAGCCTCATGTCAGGTAAAGGGAGGTAGGGGCCCCCCTCAGCAGACTCCCACTCAGACACAGGACTGTATAACAACAGGAACCGTTTATTATCTCTTCTGTACAGCAAATTAACAAGCAGGCTTCTGCCTGATGCAGTACTTCTCAGCAACCACAGAAGGATGGTCACTGGACCGTCACTACAGGCCAAGGGCACCCACAGCCATTCTAGCTCTTCCCTGCCTCCCTAGTCGAGGCAGAGGTATAGTCCACACTCACTCTCCCCTGGAGGCAAGAGAACTGGAGAAGGCCCAATACTCACCCTCTCCAATGTGTGACCTGCCTTCCTCAAGTGGGGAAAGGCACTCCCGAATTTGGGGCAGCACTGCCCTTAAGTACAGCCAGGAGGAGGTCATCAGGTCTGTCCCATGATTGGTCATGCCCAGGCCTGATGTCACCACCTCCCGCTGTCACTCAAGTGCAGCTCCTCGGAGGGGGAAAACCCCATAACAACTACTGGCAAGACCTGCTTGTACCAGGACTTACTGCCAGGAGGGAAGCACACTTGTAGCCGCAGATGGAATGGCTACACTCTCCTCCTGGTGGAATTCCAACGTCCACACTTGGGTCTAAATTTTCTGGTAACATCCTTAATGGTAACCTGAAAATAACAGTATAACATTTCACATAATTACCCATTCGATATACATGATAACATTTCTCATGACCATAGTACATTAAAGCAGGATATAAAACAATATTGACAATTTACTGCTAGACAGAAACATTTTATGTGGAAGAAACAACTCACTAGCAGTCTAGACAGAACCCTGGGTTTCTCCCAACATGGAGTACCTCATCAATAATAGTGATTATGGTCTGGCTTTCTGACTAAGGCCCTGATAGCGTCTGGTACCGTTACAGAAAACACTTGCTTGGGTTGTCCTTCTGACACATACTCAACTCTAAAACCCAAGTGATTTAGAACGGCGCTAAACAACAACAGTGTGAGATCATAAATATAAAGTGAATAAATAAAACTGGGTGTAAGGTGAAATAGAAAAATTCTCGACCTTCAAAGGGAATTGTATCATCCTGAGTGAGAGCCCTCCTGAGTTTCTACACACCTTGTTCCCCGTAAATGCTGATTCTTCACCTGCTTTTTGTAAGTAGGCAATCTATATGAGCCAAGTTTCTTTGCTTCATCATACATTTGTGATTTTACTGCACCATCATTTGTTCATCTTATTTTTGGGGTGTTCCTGGGTCATCGCTCTCTTCCTACCCTGGATGTTCACATACTTAACTTTATCATATAAATGGACCTGCCTACTTTCCAATTGTTCATAAGCAACTACATCATTTATAGCTGGGTAAGTAGTAGGGACACATCTGGGGAATACCTTGGCTACGGGCACTAATCAGACTCAGAAGACTCACTGGAAAAACCATCCCACCAATCCTCTTAATCCCCGGTGCTATACTCAAACTCAATACGCCTCCCACTGGGTCATGGAAATAGAATTCAGATCTCAGGCGGTTTTGCTCCCACCTAGCCATTCTCTTGAAATTTGCTGGTGGCTCCAACTCAGGCAAAACAGACTTTATAGGAGCATGGGAAATACTGTCCTTAATCTGTTCCACTTCCCAGGGAGGCACTGCTTCCATACTGGCAATATAGGACTTTATCTCTGGCGAAAAGGGTTGATCCATAACATACTTCTGGTGCTCAGCCAAGGTCTCACGTATGAGCGGTAACACTGTAACAGGACTGGGAGCTGCTAAACGGCCAGGAGAAGGTCTACGAGCCCTTCTTGGAGATCACATACTTGGAGCAAATGTAAAGGGGGCGGTACTCACTGGAGCGGGAATCGACCACTTCTCATCCACCCCGGTGGTCACCTTCGGGATGACGTCAGCAGATTCCAACATCACGGGATCCCAATCAAGGTCACTGCCTTCGTCCTCGGCATCGTAGCTGGTACCGGAAGGGACCTTCTTGGTGAACATCTCCATGTGTTCTGGCTGGGAGAAAAAGGGTGGTATCACACAGATCCGCGGATAGGCTGCAACATCGAGACTCGACTGAGATGAGGTTCGGTGGCTGGTCGACTCACTGAAAGCGGTCACCTTAGAGCCACTCTTCTCTGCCTTCCGTACTAAACAGCACCATCGTTCAGCTTCTCCGGTAGGGACGTGATCCTTGGTAAAGACAGTAGGTGTACGGGCCGATGGTGGCTGTACCATAGAGGCTGGGTAACTGCTTATGCGGGATACAGATCTGGGCCTTTCGGTGCACTCGTGGATCGGTTCCAGCTGATGAACCGTCACGGATACTGCGTTGGCACCGGCGCTAATAAAGGACGACTCCCCATCGTCGGACCCGGTATCAGGATCAGGCAAGTCTTTGGAAGAAAAGGCCATAGGCGGTAGTGGCCTAGGTACGAAGTAGCTTGCACCACACTCCGGGCATTTACACTACCTCAAAATGAGGCAGATTTTGTTTTAACGCAAATACGATACAAAAAGACCCGCAGCGCTTGATACATCTCATTGTAACCTGTGCTTCATGTAATCTCTGCACACGGCCTTGTCCAGGGTGGTGCTGAGCGGGCGGGCCCGCTCATACTGGCCGCGATGAAACACATTGCAGCAATGTTTGTTTGGCCAGTGTGAGCAAGCGCCTGAGCACGCGCGGTGCTTAGCTGCTTTCCAAGCAAGTAAATTTGAATTTACCGCCTGCACACTCGGCGCCATCCTGGCCGCAGCCTAACGCCTATTGACTCTCCCTGAATCACATGACACAAAACCTGGAGCAAAGACCTCCATAAATTGCACGCATGGAGATGCACAGGGAAAATTGAAGCAAACTGCATCAATTTTGCTTTTCTTGATACATCACCCCCTATGTATTTTTAAATGAGACTGTAAAAATGTTGTGCACTTTTAAAACAGCAGAGGTAATAATATAACTACAGTCTGAAATGTTTAATGTATATTTATGGTGAGCTTTAAAGGTTTTAAACACTAAACAGGAGAAAAATTGAATGAGGAAACTGATATAAATAAACAGCATAGAGGAATTGCAAATAAACATATACTGTACAGTATGTAAAATGAGAGTGCATAAGTCATTGAACAAAAATCTCTACATATTAAAATTCTTGCGTGTGTGCCATTTTTGTGCACTACAGCTGCAATAATAGATCCACCAAGAGTGTTCTGTTCTACGTTATATTATCTGGAGCCTGGACCAATACAGGTTTGGTAAAGAGTTGTGTAAACACTTACATACAACATCACATGTAACATAGCTAGCTCTTTTTGGTGTTTTTGTTAATTTGCCAGCATGAATTAGAAGCAGCTACGGAAGTCAACTAATAAATATAAATCCAAGTCCATTTGTCAATAAGCAAAAGAATAAAAAAGCCTACGGGGCCTATTCAGGTAGCTCCGATGTTATCACTGCAACATCGAACGTGTTTGCATGTTCCTACTGAACGGTAGGAGTTTTGTGAAAAAACAGTATTCATTAAGATATATCACTTGGTAAATACCATTTGGTAAAAAAAATGACATACTGCATGAGTTGGAAATTGTTTTTCGAGCGATATGACCGTGTGATATACCTCCAATCTGGAAAAGCTGTGCAGAGAGAAACTGCATCTCCCTGCACAGCTCTTACAGGCAACCACACTGCTTTATTTTTATTGTGTAGTCCCCTTTCCCCCCTTGTCTAGGGTGACGACATGTGATGCTATTACCTGAGTGGCAAACAGGAGGCCTGATCCTCCGCCACTGAGAGCGTGGGGTGTGTGTAATGAATACATTAACAGTGCCTCCACCTGGGAAGGATCCTCACACAATGGGATAGCCCCTCCCAAGACAATACAGTCAGTAATTGCATACAAGGGTATATGTAACAGTATTTACTGAACAGTAACTTATAACAACAACTATGCAACATAACATCACAGTATAATGAGCACCCCACCCAGTACCACCAGTGAGTGTCCTAAATGTACTTTGGGGGCCAGGCACCAATACCCTGCTGTCCCTTTCCCAGTGTCTAGCCCACCCAGAAGTGTAAGGAGTAGCGCTCTACCGTGAACTGTTGGTGCACTTGTTGAGGTACCTGCCGAGTACTCAGAAAAGGGAAGGGAAACACAAAATGGATGTGCACCCTAAAAGAATTCACTTATATGCACACCAAACTAATTTAAAAATTAACTTTTAATAAGTATCTTAAAACATATATTACCTAAGTAATGTGCAATGTGGATTAAAAATATATTAAATCAGACATATCTGGCATCCGTGTCTTTAATTATTAGGTCGTGCTGTCCCAGATATCCACTTAGTATTGATGGGATACAAAAGACAGAGGATGCTAAGAGTCAGGGTGTTAACCCCTCTGGAGCAACGATGAGACCCAGTAGTGATAATATATAATTGTTCACAGATAGAGCTTCCTTGCTAGTTAGACCAGTGCTACGCGCAATGTTGTCAGTCTCCTACTTGGAGCTGTTTTAATGCAGTGTCTGTAGTCTCCTGGTTCCTACTTTGTAGACCCTAGCAGATAGTTGTTTATTTATTTATTTATTTTCACAGTTTGTGTGCTTGCTTTCCTTGCACTCTATGTGAGGTGCCTTCACAATTATCTTTGTGCTATTTACTCCAGCACTGCTGAGTCTGGTGGTTGTATGTTGCAGTGTCTGTATTATCATTACACTGTATATGTTAACTTCACTATTCAGGCACTTGCACTTCAATACACCAACGCCCCTATTGCAGTGTGTAGCACTGGTCTAACTAGCAAGGAAGCTCTATCTGTGAACAATTATATATTATCACTACTGGGTCTCATCGTTGCTCCAGAGGGGTTAACACCCTGACTCTTAGCATCCTCTGTCTTTTGTATCCCATCAATACTAAGTGGATATCTGGGACAGCACGACCTAATAATTAAAGACACGGATGCCAGATATGTCTGATTTAATATATTTTTAATCCACATTGCACATTACTTAGGTAATATATGTTTTAAGATACTTATTAAAAGTTAATTTTTACATTAGTTTGGTGTGCATATAAGTGAATTCTTTTAGGGTGCACATCCATTTTGTGTTTCCCTTCCCTTTTCTGATTCACTTTTCAGTTCACAGTTTGCACCCATCTTTTTGATTACCTCACTTACATAATTGATTACATTATACAATTGGTATGGTCCTGTGATCACTCCCTATCCCTTCGTTGTTTCTATACCTGCCGAGTACTCCAGTACTCGGTGTGGCCGACTTAGAAATGAGGATCTGTCTGGTCCAGTGACGTGGCCCGCAGCGATGGTGTCCGCCTCTGCGTTGGGTAGGAGGGTCTCACCTTTAAGAGTTTTTGTTAACACCGCGGTGGTCTGGTCCCAGACCACAGGCTGGGATCACCACACAGCGTCTTCCTTGTGTCCCTGACACTATAGTAAAATGGGTAAGTGCTTTATGCCAATCTTGTGGTCCTGAGACTGTGGAAATTGAGTCCTTGAATATTAAATGTAATGGTTTGGCTATTGCTGAACTTAAGATCTCTTGGATGTATGCCATTGGGGGCCACGTGCCTTATTTACTTTAATTTTATCAAGCCGCCTATGAACTTCTTCCTCAATTAACCAATTGCTCATGAATGTAGAGGTTGTAGCTTCCTCCTGCAGCACTATTATTGCAATTGATTCTCCCCTGATAAATACAGAGGCAAAGTATTTTTTTAATACCTTTGCTTTTTCTTTATCACCAATAATTTGCCTGCCCATCTCACACTGAAATTCAAATTTTTTTTGATAT
Source organism: Ascaphus truei (assembly GCA_036426205.1). Taxonomy (NCBI): domain Eukaryota; kingdom Metazoa; phylum Chordata; class Amphibia; order Anura; family Ascaphidae; genus Ascaphus; species Ascaphus truei. Next base: position 384,165 of record WSYH01000052.1, read on the forward strand.
TAAGGTAATTAAATAACTGTGTAGTGTTTATTACTTTCTATTGAAATCCTTTTTTCATTTTCAATTTTTGCTCATTTGATTGCCCTTTTGCAACTTTTGTTACATTCCTTATAATTCTGATATGATGCCTCCATCCCTTCTGACTTTAGAATCTAAATGCCCGCCTCTTCGATTTTTAAGAAGAGATGGTTTTTAAAGGACATCTAAAAGGAAATTTATCATGTGTACCTAACTGGAGTGTTAGCGGTATCAAAAGGTGGTGTGAGAAAAGGATTTTTCCCATACAGTATATCACATGGTTTGATATTTGGCATCTGATTAGAGTCTTCAATAAATCGATAATTTCTTGATTATGTTTTAAGATTTGCTGAATAGTAGGTGTTGTCCCTAGTACATCCTCACCCAGACATCAATAAAAGAATATGCTGAGTTCCATTAGACTATAATCAACTTTAGTGAAGGAGAGATTATCCCCAAATCTATATTTAAGGCATGTAATCACCATTAAATCTGCGCCAAAGATTGGGATAAATGGTTTGATCATGGAGTATGGTTACATTGTTTGATCATGGAATAAACTTGGTAGAGAAAATAGAGCCAGGATCATTGGGCTCATAAATATGAATGAGTGTCATATTTTGTGACTCTATAGAGCCTTGGTTGTCTATAATTTATCCTTCCTTTTTGGAAAATGTACTTAAAGTTACCAGCGGGCAGTTCTTTGATACTAGTGTAAAGGTGATTCCCCCACCCGCTGGGAGATCCCCCTGTTACCAGGTGTATGGTGCATGCTACCTGTTGGTTCACAAGAGGCTGAGTTGTCCGCCGGTGGTTGTGGGGACTGCAGGACAGGCTTCTGGGGTATATACCTGACATTTACTCAATGGTACACAGCGCCTCCATCTGCCATAAGCTTCAGATGTATGGAGGTGATCTCCTATGGAAGAAACGGTTACCTCTCCCCCCAGTAGGATCACACTAGGCAGGAGGTATATTCAACTGGAACGGATTTATTCCTGTACACTCACAGCACACGGCAGTTGTCTGCCCAACACAGTCTTGGTTCTGGTCTCCCAAACTCAGGATGGTCCCTCGACCTTCACTACGGGTTAAGGGCCACCGCAGCAGTCCCTGCTCTTCCCCAGCCCTCTAGCAGGACCAAGGGAATAGGTAATCATTCACGCTCCCCCTTAGGCTGGGGCCATGGTGCCTTCTCCCGTGCGGAGGTGCATGGAGGCTGAGGAAAAGCAGGTGCTTTCACTGGCCATGCTAGACAGGCTGTCGGGGGCATTCCTGGTGGCGTTCCTAGTGACATCATGGACTTGTTCGACCTCATTGGGCGAACCGCTCACGTGACCTGTCTGTCGCGCTGAGAAATCAATTTAACTGATTTCTCACGCAATGCGCGCCCCCTCCCACTTGCATGCGCCCGCACGCCACATGGACGCAAACACTGCCTTAAGGCAGTCTTTTCGTTCAGCACACGGTCTGCGGCACAATGTCCGAGGCCTTAGGGAAGAGGACCAGGGCCTGTCAGTGCACAGAAGTCCTGTGTGATACCTTGTCTGTCTCAACGGTAGAGACACTACTGAATTTGGGGTTGCACCTCCCTTACGTACAGTAGGGGGAAGGTACTAGGTCTGAACCCAGGATTGGGCAAAACACAAACCTAGTCATATCTCCTTCCCTGGCACTCAATGGACTGCCTGTGTGGGGAAAACCCATGATTAGTACTGGCACTGCCTGCTCTTACAAGGACTTGCATGCCAGTGAGGGCAGAATCGTAGCCAGAAACCAGCCATGACTACACTAGCATGGCAACTATTTTTTTCAGATCAGGAGAGAATCACTCATCCCCTCCCTTTTCTGAAATAGCGTAAGTGAGCGCATGATCAGTCAAATGAGTTTCCTGTACAAATAGTATCTTAGGATCTTTTCTTTTAAGTGCAGAAATTACTGAACTTTAAAAAGGAAATGTAATCCATGCGCATTTAGAGACAGACATTTACTGTAATTAAACACGTTATATAGGGGATAAAGTAGATTTAAAACTGTGTTCTAGAATTCCCACCTAACCTGGGATAAATAGTTACAAATTAAGTCATCAGGGAACCCTATAATCATATCAAAATCACCCTTGGGTAAGGACAGCAGCATGGTACTAGATCTTCTCTTCTGGTTTATTAGGCTAATGTCATAAACAAGAGAACAAGAAACATTTGGGAAAAAATGTAATATACTATGAAAAACAAAGCCCCAAAGTATGGGAAGTGTAAGGGAAGAATCATGATGGTAGCCATTGAGTCACCAGTAGGACTAAGTTCTATTACAGTATATATAGATTAGAGACGCGCAAATGCAAACTTGTTGCATGCTTAAGTGAAACTTCACCCATTTTGTTTCAGCAACAAAGTTTGCTACAATAGATCTTTAGGGTTGGACTATAACTCCTTAAGAAGCAAATACTGAAAGTCAGACCTCGGGCGTCTAAGTCTAGTTATGAGCCTTATGGATCATCTATTTCAGCGTCAGCCTGACTGAGGGGGCTTTGATTGCCAACGGTTTACCCTTAACAAAGTCTTTGATGGATTTAGAAAGCCTTTAACTCTTAATCTTGCCTATTTTATGAGGGGGGAAAGAGGGAATAGAATAAAACATGTGATTGATCGTAGAAATGGACGTAGATACTGTAGGTACTACACTAAAGTCCTAGGCACCACCTTTGACTGATGAAGCTACATGAGGGCTTTTGTAATGAGTCAGACGTGGAGGTAGTATTGGGCCTGGTTACTACAGATGTAGCCAAGCTTACTGTCCTTGTGGCCACTGAGAAAAATAAAGACAAGGACAGCAAGTCCAAGCAGCCTGGAAGGATTAACACTGTGGGGTTCCATGCTTTTCAATTGGGCCCCGCAACATTAATCATTTGCTTGATGGGCCATCCTGCAGGAAAAGAAAAACGGTGTTCATATTTCAGATGAGCTACTCAGATCCCTGACAACCGTCTCTGCATCTCTCTGCCTCTATCTGTGTCTCCCCTCACACTGAATGTAAGCAGGGCTGAAGTTCTTTCCCCCTTGATGATGTAGAGTCCCCTATATGGGGCCTCTACATCATGAGGATGAGGTTATATGACCATATTTGGGCATTTACATCATCAGGGGCTGGACAGCACAAGAAACACTGTAGATGGGGAAGGAGCTACAACCCTGCTTAACCAACAGTGAATAGGAAGACACAGATCCATGCAGACAGATGCAGAGACGGTAGACCGGGACATGCGCAGTTAATCTGAAATGTGAGTTTTGTTTTTCTCTCTCTGCAAATGGCCCTGGAGGATTAATGCTATGGGGTCCCATTCAGAATCATGGAACTCTGCGGATTAATCCTCCTGGGAAACTTACTGTCCTTGGGTCTGTGAGAGCTGTACCCGCAATGTGACAGAGAGGACAGTGTCTGGCTATGTAAATGGAGTAAGGAAACCACTAAAAAAAAATCCATAGCTAATAAGTAACATTTGGATTGGTAGGATAGACTATTTTATTTAGGCCTTTCCAAAGCTCTACTTTGTGGCAGCTATCTTGGAGCGGGAGTGGGGTGCCTCCCGGAAGTTCTTAAAAATGCACTTTACATTTAGTGATGTTCATTTACTTTGATAATCTATTGCAATTTATTGTACCAGTTTTGCATCAATCCTAAAATAGCTTAATAACACATTAAAATGTGTGAAACAAGTAGAAAAACAATTAGGAATCTAAAATAATATATCTGAACAACTTAAAATAATTTAAAAAGACCCGTTGCCCATCTCTATTATGTATCCAAATCTCTTGGCTGCAAAACTGGGGTAAGAATTCGCACCAGATTTATCAACGAATACGGTCACATACGGCAGGGGTGCACAAAGTTTGAGAGCTGCACCGCCCTGCCTGGCAGCCCCAGCGTTCGCACCACCCCTCTGCTAGGAACCGGCGTCAAATGTCATCATGTCACGTGACCCCGCAGCGTCATTTGAAGAGCCAGCTGACAGCAGGTAGGAGATGTTACAGAGGCATCACGCCTCCCCCGGCATTTAATTTAAATGCCTTGGGAAGTATGTAGGGGGGCTCAATCTGGGGGGGAGGGGGAGCGGAGGGGCACAGTGGTTAGAGGCCTCATGCCCCTCCCCCCCAGTTTGCGCACCCCTGACATATGGTATAATGTTATTTTGTACTGTGATACAAATATAGAGCCGTTTGTTTCTCCAGTTTTGCTGCTGGGAGACTTTCTGTAGGGTGATTTAAGGGATAAGGATATTTTTAGTTTGTTTGTGAGAGAGCTAATTTCATGAAACTATTGTTAAATTATACCATATGAGTATGTGCCATTAATGATTCCTTTTAGTTAATACTTCATACGGTACAGTATGTAAAAATATAATAATTATTTTAGAACATATATTTTTTTTTCCTGTGTTCATCAAAGCTGTGTTCATGAACTGATAGTTAAAACATACTCCATGGAAACATTATTATTTATTTATTTTAAGTTCTTGCTCCCTAGTCACTTGGAAATGTTTTTTTTTAATTTTTTTTTTTTTTTTTATTTTTTTTTTTAACATGTCCACTATTCTTGCCTCAAAATTGTCTCCACTTGAGCCATGTGTTTTTGGGTTATTAAATTATCTCCTATATTTTTTTGGTTGATCACCACTTTGCTGTGTTAACAAAAGCATTGTTGTACCTTGATGTCTTTCAAATTGCTGATAATGTGATTTACTTGGGCTGAGACCCAGTGGTCACGGTGGCGCATGCTACAGCGTGTGTGCCACACACCTCAGCACAGCCCTATATGGGGCAGGCCCAAGTGGCTGTGTGTGTGTGGGTGCGCAAAGCGCTGTGACGCATACATGAGCAGGGAAGACAAGAATTTTGTCTTCCCATGCCGCGACGTGGTCACGTGGTCGGCACGCAGCCAATGGCAGGGCAGATATGCCCCGTCATTGTCATGGCCCTGCCCCCATGCTCCCCTAGAGGTCCCTTACAAACCGCCCATCGCGGTTGTAGTCTCTGCACGTGCCGCCATGCACGCGTGCAGCAGGGAGTACTGGGTCCTTACTCACCAACTTTTCTCAGATAAAAGCAATGTAAGCAGGGGGCTGGGGCTTGGTGTACATCCTAGATTCTGCATCCGTGCAAAAGCCTTTGCGGAGGAATTTGGGGAATCACATATTTTCACCCAGTGACAGAGTGACTTTACCTTGAGGACTCATTTATTTGTATTCTGCATTGTAATGCAGCTCTGCCATGTGATTGACCACTTATCATTGATCAAATCACACTCTGAGTTAAATGTGTCAGATGCACTAAGGCTAAGCTATGTTAAACCCGGGCAAATAATGTGATATTCCTAAATAGGTAAAGGACGTTATTCCCCCAGAGTTTAACGGGTATCCACTAAGTTAATGATATGCAAAAACGACGGCTTTGACCACAATCACTAGCAGATGGATAAATGCAGTAGAAGGAACGTTAATAGTGTGTGGACACGATAACCAATGCAATACACATGCGCA